>JAOEHY010012952.1:0-115016 GCA_025447955.1 Psilopsiagon aurifrons
GTGAGACAGTGTCAAATGCTTTGCACAAGTCCAGGTAGATGACATCAACTGCTCTACCCCTGTCCATCAGTTCCGTATCTCCATCATAGAAGGCCACCAAATTGGTCATATATAGAGACATAATGAGTAAACAGGGAAAAATGCAGGTTTTGTGTTTACCCATGAATTTAATTTTTTAGTGGAAACTAAAATTTATTTACTCCTTAATAGAAAATGGGATGGAATATTTTGGAAGAGGATGAGGAGTATGAAAAAAATCAGAAGCTCTTAAATATACTTCTGAAATTTTGCAATAAAATAGGAATTTGAGAGTGGGCATGAATATTATGAATATATATGAACATTTACTTTAGTTCTGGCAGGTAGCATAATCTAGTAGAATTAATATAATGTGACTTACTGCCAAAAGTTTATGTCTGTATGGCTCTGGGGTGCTATCGCTCATATTAATTTACTTAATTGCTATATAAATTTACTGTAAAAGTTAAAGAACATTAATCAGACAGTTGCTTACATGAGTGGGTATTATTCCAGCTGGTCAGAGGCAGGTGTGGAACTTGGAGGAGAGTGTGACATGCATGGTGGTGTTCTGTGTTTCAGAGGTCTTGAAGAAGTGTGGGGTTTTTTTCCCTCCTGAAACTTGATGATTTGTGAGTCTGGTTAATTCCTATTTTATGTGTACTTCTGTAGATACTTTATCTGTATTTATTTAGACTTACGCAGTTCAGTTAATGTATTATATGAGTCTGTGTATGTGTATATGCATTCAACACAGGTTACCGTGCTTGGTTTTCTAATGTAATTAATCTTTTTGGCCTGTAATAAGTGAGAATTAAAATTTAAATCTTAAAAAAAAAAAAAAAAAAAAAAAAGAAATACAGAAAGACTGCATAAAAAGTATTTGGGGGTTCTGTTAAGAAGCTGTTCTTGCATTCAGTCTTTATAATTACATCATTGATATAGTTCTGTTTTCACTTCAATATTGTAATTGTGCCTAATCTGCATGCAAATGCTACAACACGATGCAGAAGGAAATTTAGCTGTGGCTGATTATAAAAAATATTTTATGGATGTGAAGCATGGTAGCTCTGATTTATCAAAAATAATTTATATTAACCTCTTTTCTGAATGCTGAGGTGCACCACAGCTTTCCACCACTCTAGTGGTGATGTGGAGGTCTGTATGTAGCTGCTGAAATTGTTAGCCTTTGCAGGGTTTCAGATTTCATGCTGGTAGCTGGGCTGTGGGCTGAATGCCTTTACAATTTGCTATGTTAGGGATTTACTGGTACTATTAGGTAACACTGAAGAACACATTAGAAACTGCATTGCACAAAATGGCGCTCTCCTGCTTCTCAGGGGTGAGAGATGACTTCAATTATTAACATCATTAGGCTAATGTAACCTTTTTTTTTAATTTAAATACTTGTTGTAAGTAGGCAGTTCATGCTCTCTAAACCTAGTGAGCTGACTTTATTTCAGAGCCAGAGAGCAGGTCTGGCTGTTTTCTCCTGCACCAGCATTTATGATATACTTTGCTTGTTTGATCAAAAGTAAGATCTGAAATTGAGTTGAATTTTAGAGAGTTCTGTTTTAATTTCTGAACATGCTGTGTTTGCAATACCGCAGTGTTTCTTAATAGTTTAGGGCATGGAGAAGAACAGTTTTATATTGTTTTGTGTGGGTCAGAGCACTGCTAATGTGCTTGGATACCATAGCGATGAGTACTATAAATATCCAAATAATATGAGCCAACAACTGGAAATTAATTTATAAGCCCTAAATTCTTTCCACTATCAAAGGCAGCAATTGAAACATTCTCTGCTCTCCCACCTCTGGCTCTGTACCCGTAACTGCACATGAGAAAACAAAATGGACATACAGACTCTCAGTCTTCTAATTTTCATAGAGTGCAGAGCGAAGTCCTCACTAAACTCTTTGAAGAAATATGTAATTCTGATGGTGTTAAAGCTTGTTAGTTGTTTGTAAACCTCTGTTGTTTGAAAACCTCTTCTGTTTTACTATACTATAAGTTAGTGCCCAGAAGACTGGGTAGCATTGCAGGTACTAGCACTTAAAATTAGACTGCAATTCTTATGTCATATGATACGCTTTGTTTAAACATGAGGGCTGTGCTAATACTGCTGGATGTTGACTGCGTAATCAGGGAGGCGTGTTGGCATGGTACCAGCATCCCATTTAGGTGCTAGGGAAATGATGCTTTTGGGAATTTTGATACCAGTCTGATTTCTAGAATTATGATGATCAGTCCCCAAAACTCAATCCAAGGAAGGATTCTTTGTGCGTGGTGTTTTGAATGCTTGAGCATGCTTTAATTTCTGTAGTCATTCAAGATACCTCAAATGCGCAAGTTGGAGTTTGGTTGCAGTTCTGTTCTCTACAGTGGATCAAGTCTTTTAAGCTGAGACTTTATATCATTTACAGCAAGTGTTGTGTTTCATAACAGGGAGGATGGATTTGGTGGACCAAATGGTGCCCAATATATATATATGTGTATATATATAAGTTGGCAAAGGCACTTTCGGTCTTTGAGGATAAGAAACATTCTTTTAAAGTATTTGTCATAATTAATGACTTACATTTTCTTGCTCCTATGGTTTAGTTGGATTTGTCATTTTCATGTCATTAGTGTGCCAATTATAACATTTTCTAAATTACAGTAATGTCAGGGCACTAAACTCTTCTCTTTTGCAGAGGCAGTGGGGGAAGAAACGATAACTTTTAGAAATGAATTGCCAGTGAAATAAGGGAGGCATGGTAAACTGCTCTTAATGGTTTGGCGGTATTTTAGAAATTATTTGCAAAGCTAAATATTTTCACTAGGAAAAGCTGGGATAAAAGTCTGTGCCAGCTGTTAAGCATTTCTCTCCTAATTTGGTATCTGTTTAAATGTGGATTATAGTTAAGGTCTGATCTTTCAGGCAGCCTTTCCAAAGGACACAAATGGCCTTCAATTTTTGGAATATTTCTGAAGTAAGTAGCATACAGATTCAGATGAATAGTGTATAATCATCATTACTTTACAGACAGACTACTGTGGGGTAAGGAAGTGCTGGTAAGATTTGAAGTCTGTGTATATATTCCAGGAAAACTTCAGAAAAACTTCAGTTACATTATTCAGATGGTAACAAGCATGAGTTTGGGGGAGTGTGTGTCATGTTGTCATGTGTCATGTGCCGTCCCCCCCGCTCCTCCGGCTTTAAGTCCATCTTTTGTAGCTACTTTGATGGCAGACATCTAAGGAAGCATAGCTCCCTTGGGGGGGCGGGGGTTGTTTGGAGTGAGAGGGGAGCAGCCTTGTTTGTTACAGTACAGAGATCCTCCTAAGACTGTGAGATTTGGTTCTAAATATAGCCTCTGAAATAACACTCCTGATTTTACTACTGTCTTTATTCACATTTACTCAAACTATCAACTGCTCTCCAAAAAAAAGTGGAATCAAGTCCTTTAGTATGCGTGTGGGAGGTGGAGGTCTTGGAGTGAGGGTTGTTTTGGACATAGGAAAATGTGAGTCCCTCTCCATGCTGTAGACACATGATGTGTTAGAAGTGGAACAACATTCAGTTATTATCAGTCTTGGTATCATGGCTTCAAGGTGTGTCTGAAAAGAATCCTAGAAGCTAGAGTCAAAAGGGTAAAAGCCAGATGATGCAGGAAAATTGAGGGTTTTCCGCATCTGTTTACTATATTGTCATCAGATTTGTAAGATGGAATTCAGTAACTTTTGCATATCTTCTTGCTGCTGTTGCTTTCAGAAATGTTTCTGTTAGTAACAGGATTGTCATATTCCTTTAGCACATGTCAAGTTCCTGGTTGCTATAGGAAAATTCTGAGAATTCCATGTGGGTCTTACCCTCCTTTCCCCCCTGCTTATTTCTGCTTGAATTGGCAAAAATTAAAATGCATGCAGTATGCCAGGGTAGCCAGTGTTGCTCAGTGTAGAGAGTAGTGGGAGGAAACAGTTAAGGTTTACTAAGTGACTTCAGGGTAGTTGGTGTAACATTTTGCCTCCTCTTCTTCATCTGGGAAATAATGATGCTTAATGTTTGAAGTACAAAAAGTGATGACTTTTCTAAGATACAGAGCTATGCTCAAATACAATTTGAGGTTAATCTTCATGACCTGAACTGGCTTCCAGATGGTGACCTACATGTGGAGTAGGCTGTTGATCTGTTGTTGAAGACCTAAAGTGCCCAAGAAACTTTAATGGAAGGAGCTTGTCTTGTATGGTAAATGAAAGGTAACAAAGTGAAGAACATGAAATCTAGAATATAAGGAGCTAGATCTACTTCAGCAATATTGTGTTTTGGTTTTTTATTTCTTACTTTTTTTGGTATGTGTATTTTATGGGGGGGGAGAGTGGTGGTGTTATGTTTGGTTTTGGTTGGGATTTTTTGTTTGGTTTGTTGTTTATTTGCTTTTTATTATCTTGCCTTTTCCCAAGTCTTAGTAATTACATACACCAAGACTTCTAAGCCCTCAGCAGCCCTATTCCAGTTGAATATAAGCTGCTGCTACAATACTGTTGTTACCATTTGGGGATCATTATCTGAAGGGAGGAGACTTTCCTAGTGAGCTAAATTATTCTTGAGGCAGCAACTGAATTTTCAGGTTTCTGGGGATGATTCCTGGCACTTGGAAGGCATTGCAGCTTGATGTAGGCATTCCCAAAGTTTATTAAGTAAATCACTTGAGGTACATGAGCTGCTTCCAAGTGGTACATAGCAGTAGCAGTGGCAGCGCTGCAGCAGGCTGGCTGTGTTTGGCACCCTGGCCTGACCTTTGTCTGCAGCAAAAGGAAGGAGGAAGGAAATATACAGAGACAGTAATGCTGTGAAGCAGTTGGAAAGTCATCAAGGAGTAACCTCCTGTCTGGCTGGACCAGTGGCAGCCTGACTCTTGTGCCTGTGTACAGTACCTGCTTCTGCCTGTGAGAGGATTTCTTTTTCCATCTGGGTAAAAGCTCATACACACGTGCTCTTGCTGTATGCAGGCCTGTGTGGTACTTGGAAGGGTCACCATTTAAAGTGCTGTCAAATGCTGGAACAGGCTGCCCAGGGAAGTGGTTGAATACCCCTGGAGGTATTTAAATCACCTGTAGATGTGGTGCTTAGGGACATGGTTTAGTGGTGGATTTGTCAATGTTAGGTTAACAGTTGGATTCAATTACCTTAAGGGTCTTTGCCAACCTAGATGATCCTACTCTGTGATTGTGACTTTGGGCTGAGGCTCTCAAAGTGAGAACGCAGACATAAACTAGGAGGATGGTGACCATGTGTAAGGCTGAACTGGGGGAAATCAGTAGAAGAAATGGGGTTGAATTACGAGATTGGGAGAGAAAATGAAGATGAAGGTATGTCCTCTTGTCCACACTTTGCGTAGCCTGCCATAAAGCTGCTGCTCCTGTTAGAGCTGGTCTTGGGCTATGAAACAAGATAGAGATCTACTGCTTACTGTTGAGCAGAATGTGTACCAGATGAATCTAAATATATCATTAAGCTAAAGACCATCTTAGTAAGAGCAGAGATTAAACTTCATTAATGGATAATGGTCTCAAAAACATAGCCAGGAACTCCAGTCTCCTTGGAAGAAGGTCATGGGATTTAACCTTCTAAAGTTACTTGACATTAAATTGCAGGCTCTGTTTCTGCCTTTATTTACAAATAAAATTTAAGTGGTTGATACACACCTCAGTGGGCAACAAACTTGTAACTGCATGGTATGATAGTGCTCTGTGGGAGGCCTCAGGTGTTGCTCTGGTACTTCAAGTTGGAGAGTTCCAGCTTGAACTTGTGTGTGTGTGTGTCCCCTCAGATGCAGTGCACCTTCTTTTTCCTTCATGTTTTAGATGAGGTGGTGCTGCTGCTGGCGATGTAAGTTGTAGAGTTAGGATAATACAAACAAGTTTCTCTTGGAGCCTGAGAAAGAACACTTCTGTCTGTTTTGGTGTGGAATGAAAATATGTAACATTTCCCCTCTTCGGAGGGCAGGGCTGGATTTCTGTTTGATGGGCCAAGTTACTCTCAATTTTTGGGGCTTATCCCTAGCCAGGGATGAAGAAGTAATGCGAGCAAGAGGGAGTTCAAGCTGTTGAAATAGATGGTATCTGTGGCGTGGGTATGTTAGAGATTTGGAAAGGAAGGAGGACAGATAAATTTTAGCAGCCTTAGTATTTTTTTTTTTTTTCCTTTAGCCAGTATTTTTAATGAAGGTCCTAGGGGGATATTTGATTTCTGCATGTCTTCACTTTTAAGTGCTTGTTGGAAAATGGAATTGGAAGCTGTAGATGGCCTTCATAAAAAGGCAAATGCAAGGTTAAGATCAAGGCTTTCAAAAAAAGAAACAACCAACCACAAAGGAAAAAAAATTCCCTGTGGCAGTGTAAGTTTTCACTCATCCTTTCATTTCAGCAAAATGAAGTTGCCTGATGTTGCTGTTCTGGAATACTGCTTTATCCTCTTATCTGGGAGGGTAAAATAGAACCTGTTAATCTAAAAATTGGTCTATTTAGTTATGTAACTATTTCTTAAAAATAGCTCTAGATGGCTGAACAGAAAGATAGATGCTGCAGGCTGCAGAGTTTCTCCTTTCTCCATTTTTTGCTCTTAAATAAAACATCCATATTTATACATAATATTTTAAATTTATTTTTTTTTACTATTTGGTTGTGGCCAGCTGTGTGCCATACAGCACACATACATTCGTATAGCGGCTTGTGAACATTCTGTAGCACAGGTATCAGGTACTGTGTATATATGGCAGTAGTAATAACACCAAAGCTGAGTGATGAAGAGTTGGTAGGTAAGCAGAGAGGTACACAAAGAGAAAGCATTGAGGGTGGGGGTATCTGTGTCTCTCAGTTACTGCTGTGAAACTTTGACTTCGAAAATGGTTGTTCAGAATATCCTTTATTATTTTGTGTTTCTGGAAATCACAATTACAGGTGACTGTGGGTATGTGATATCCTTGGGATAAGGGGATAAAATGCGTAAATCAAAAGTTTTTTTGTATTCTGGTAAAAAAGTTCATTTTTTAAAGATGTACTTCTATCTTAATGTGCTCAATTTTCTCCTCTAAAGGGATTTTATGTAAGTTTAGTCTTTGTAGATTAATTTAGCAGATGGCCATTGCAAGCTTGGACCAATAGCAGTTATAAGTAATTTGTTTGCAGCAAATGATATGCAGTAAAGATTTGCTCTTGGGCTTATCTGCTGTTTACTTTAGACTCTGATTAGATAGAGTCTGTGAAAACTTTCCTGCTTCAGTTTTATTTGCCTTGTGAGCTTTTAGTGCATCTGTACTTCCACGTTTCTCTAACCTGGGCATCTGTAGTAATTGAGTACAGTAAGGAAAATGGAATAGAATCTTGTAGCAGTTGGCTCTGCTGTAATTATTTTTCTCTGCTGACTAATTTTTTCCTGTAAAACATTTCACCTGCTGCTTTTTGAAAGCTGTCCCTGTTCCACATTCTTCTTTACATTTCAGCCATCTTCTGAATATGGGCTTCATGTGAGTGAGCTTATTTGACCCAGAGGTGGCTCAAGAGTAGGAAGTTATTAAATTTGCTTGAAGATGTTTCTCTTCTGGAGTTGTGGATTCCCCATCTGAGTATTATTAGCCTAGATACCACTGGGCAAATTGTCACTTCACAGAAGTACTAGTAGGCAGCACTGTTTTGTATTAAATCATGAAATATCAGTTGTGTTAAGATCTCTTAAGCAGGATGGCCGCTCTCTAGCGTGTATGTGATATGTTGGGGACTTAGAGGTTTTTGTCTCTTTTTTTTCCCCTCATATTTTGATACAGTAAACTTGAAGTAATATAAACAGGGCTTTAAAAAGGATGGTGAAGATTTCTAGACAGTCCAAAAAAAAAAAAAAATAAAAAATGTAAAGAAGCCAAGCAAACCCAAGCAGTTCCGTGGCTGCTGCTGCATTCTGGAGCAGCATGCTTTTGCTTCCAGAAGTTGATGAGTCAGTCTCTTAAGGGCTTTTTTTTTTGCTAGGGCTGGCCTCTTGCCTGTCCATTCTGAGATTTCTCAGCTCATCTGATTTATCTCTGCTGCATTAAGGCTATTTCAATTTGTAAGTAGGTAGGGGGGAACACACGTGTAGTATAAATACTGCTGTTATGCCATGTCATCATGGTCTTTATTTTTCCAGTAACTCCCAGGAGAGTTTGACCCTTCTGTTGTTGAAAGTAGCTGCTTTGGAGAAGGTTTCTGGGAGACAGTGATGTTTGCGTGGTAGAGTGAAGACTCCTGGCCTGTTCAGCAAGTCGTATTCTGGAATTCTGGCTTGTTGCTGGGGTCCGTGCAGTGTTCACAGTTACAGAGCAGTTCAGAGGAGTATTCGGAAGAACTGACATCCTGTAACAAATGTAAGACTTTTGTACACGAAACTGTAGCCAAATTCAAGACCTTGAACTTGTATAATAGAGGCTTGACTTCCCCAGTTTGTCTTCTGCTTGGTTATTAAGAACAATTCAGCATATTTTCCTGGATTGGAGTAATTATGTCAATGTTGTGGGAGGGCAGAAAGAGAAGGTCAGCTGTTTTTAATACTGGTGTTTTGCTCCTTGGCCAGGGCTTTCTAATTATACCCTGGATAAAATATCAAACTTCAAAGTCCTTCACACAAGGAGGGTTCTCTGTTTTCAGTGTCATTAGATACACCTGCATCCCATAAACATATGTATCATATGCATTTTGATTCATATTGGGTAACTGTATTACCTGATTGCTTTGCTCTTGTGTGTTAATATCTAACTGGGAGGACTGAAGAACTGGTCACATATAGAAGTGCATCTTGTATACTTAGTTCCATTTTGCAGCTGAAGAAGTTATTCAGGGTTACAGTGAACCTTCTCCATCTCTTATGTGTTATGGCTGACGGCTGGACAACAGATAAAGATTTTAAGTAGCCGAGTGGTGGTGTTACATATCTGGCCTGATAAGCAGATTCAGAGATTTTCTTCTAGTTATGATAACGTAGTTGCTTCTAGTGTTTTTTAAAAAGCGTAATACTGGAAAAGTAAATGAGTAGGAGGTGTTCATTAACTTTATGTTGGAAGGTTTCTTTCTTCTCTTCCTGAAAGTGTCTGTTGTGCTGTCTTCCTGTGAATAGCTTTTATTAGGACCAAAATTTATTCTACATTTTCTTTGCCAGATATGCAGTAATGAAATAGTTCAGAAATGTAACACAACACTGTGAGAAAGCTGTTATTCTGTCTGCTGCTATTACGTGGTATAAAATGTTTTATAAAGATAACTTTTTCAAGTCTCATGTGGTTTGGGAAGTATTGGATGAGATATTTAAGTGTCATGACTATTAGAAAAGTGCTCTAGGGAGCTTTGTGGTGGTGTGCCTCCCTCCCCCCCCAAGTTATTGGGATAACTGGAAAGCAATATTTGACATACAATCTTGATGCTGTTCAAAGGAAAGCCAGTAGTAACCACCTATATCTTTTTTCTTCTCCTTTTCTACTGCTGTACTCCACTCTTTTGAGACCTCACCAGTACTGTATTCAGCCTAGGGGCCCACAACATAAGAAGGATGTGGACCTCCTTGATTGAGTCTAGAGGAGGGCCATGATGGTAATCAGAGGGTGGGAGCAACTCTCCTATGAAGACTGGCTGAGAGAACTGGGGTTCAACCTGGAGAAGAGGAGGGCTCAGGGAAGACTTTGGAGCAGCTTCCAGTACCTAAAGGGAGCATGCAAGAAAGTTGGAGAGGGACTTTTTTCAAGGGCATGTAGTGATAGGAGAAGGGGCAATGGCTTTAAACTGACAGAGGGTAGATTTAGATTAGACATTAGGAAGAAATTCTTTACTATGAGAGTGATGAGACACTGGCACAGGTTGCCCAGAGAAGGGGTGGATGCCCCATCCCTGGAAGTGTTCAAGGCCAGGTTTGATGAGGCTTGGAGCAACCTGGTTTAGTAGAGGCTGGAACTGCCTGCCCATGGCAGGGGCATTGGAACTAGATGAGCTTTAAGGTTATCCTTTCCAGTGCTAACCATTCTACAATTCTTTTAAGTTTTCATTGATCAGAGCAGTCTAAATCATTGAAAGATTCTGAATTTACACAAGCTATGTTTAAGAATGTTTGTAATCCTCAAATAAACACTAGCTGAATGACTATGTGATGCTGAGAAGAGAGCACTTTTAATTCTGAACTAGGCATTTGTTTACCCCTGGCTACATGGAAGGGAAAATCTGCTGCTTGGTTAAAGTATTCTTTGGTCAGATGGAAGTTATTTCTGTGACTACAGAAGTAACGTCTTTCAACTTCCAGGGTACTTTCTGTATTCTTTCCTATAGTCAATGAAATTTCGGAATTTTATGCTTTTTATGCTGTGGGATGTTTCAGAGTGCAGGCTGGCTCTTTCTCCAGCTGAGACTGCAGTCAAGGCAGACTGAAGCAATATGCTCTGAGAAGAAGTGCGAATTTTCTCGTATGTTTCAGTGAGCGTTAATAGGAAGACTAATTGGGAAGTCTTGAAGCCAAAATTGCTTCCATCAGCTGTAGTTGGATACATGTGGCATTCCATGTTTAAAACTGCTTGAAGAATTTGGAATCAGAAGTGAGAAAAAGTTTAAATTTAACTTGGGGCGTAAATTCAGAGTAGAATCAGGAAAAATGAAAGTTTAACAGAGTTATCATATGAATAACTGTAATAAAAAATGGTGGAGATCAAATATTTGTAATTATTATTGGTTTCAGTTCTAGTTTCAAGACCACATATAAAAAATGGCACCGCACAGTTATTAGCAACATGATCCATCAGGCAAAAAACTGGTAGTATTCTACTCTCCATTTCTTTTTCTCTGATGTGAGCATCATGTTTGTATTTTGTGGCCATCATCAGCACCCTGTGAATACCTCTTAAATTGTGCTGGTCCATTTCAATCAGCTCTGACAGTTTGGTGAAGTCTTAGAGATGGCTGTATGCAGTAGCTACTATGAAAATAAGTGGCTAGGTAGGGGCAAGAGACAATGTGGTGTGAGCTTGTGCTTTGAAATGGAAGTGTACGTGGTAGAGCAGGGACTCAGTATGAGGCAGGAAGGCTTCTGCAAGAATTTCTACCTGCTTAGGAGCCCTGGCTCCTTTGGAGCTGGAAGACAAGTATGTAATGGACAGGTATCAGTCAAGGAACTCTGTAATTTTTTGTGGACTATAATGCATTTTTTTCTTATTCTGTTGCCCTGCAAGTGCGAGGAGTGAGAAAGTCTGGTCCCAAATAGGGAGAAATACTAAAGTTGAGGTAAAGGATCTTTATTTGGATATGTAGAAAAAAAAGTGCTGCCATTTTCAAATGTGGTTGCACCATTGGAAGGTCTCTTCTTCTTCCTACCTGAATTTTTTAATTAAAGCAATTTCATACTGTCTATCTGCCATGAACCTAATGAGCAATATGGGCGTACTGAGGTGCAGCCATGTGACTCAGTGAGAGCTGATCCTCTAATGAAAGGATTAGGTGTTTATTTCTGGTTGTCCACAGCCTGTGATGCTCTGATGCTCAGCACATGTCACTGGAGTATATGAGAGCTCTCAGCCAGTCCTCAGTAACCTCTCTTTTACCTCTCTCATCTTTGCTTTTCCATCCCCTCCTGAGTATCACCTCACAGATTTCTCTGTTCCTGATATTTGAGCTTGGGATAGATTTTGTAAATCATGCTTCATATGGTTTCTGAGTGCTGTTGTATTTGGTTTGCAAATAACAACCTAAGTGGAACACAAGATTTTTCAGACTTGTTTTTTAGTTAATCACCTGGGGAAATATTGTGCTTTAAGCCCAGCTGACAACTTAAGTGGTACCACATGGCAGCTCACTCACTCCTGCCTCCCCCCAAGTGGGATGACAGAGAGAGCTGGAATTATAAGTGAGAAAACTAGCAGGTTGAGATAAGAACAGTTTAACAATTGGGGGTAGATGAAAGGAAGATAACAAAGAGAAATGAAACACAAGAAAGATGAATTATGCAAATGATGACAGTTGCCCACCACCAGCTGACTTGATGCCCAGACAGTCCCCAGGCAGTGTCCTCTCCGCCAACCTTCCCCCAGCTTTATATGCTTAGCATGATGCCATATGGTATGGAATATCCCTTTGGTCAGTTGGGGTCATCTGTCCCAGCTGTGTCCCCTCCCAGCTCCTTGTGCACCCCCAGCCTCCTCCCTGGTGGAGTAGGGTGACAGGCAGAAAAGGCCTTCACCTGTGTAAGCGCTGCTCAGCAGTAACTAGAACATCCCTGTGTTATCAACACTGTTTCCAACACAAATCCAAAGCATAGCCATACCAGCTACAGTGAAGGAAATTAACTCTGCTCCTGCCAAAACCAGTACAGGAAGTATATTTTGAATCGGTGAGATTCAAGAGATGAAGAGTTATGTCTGAGAGGCCATCATTAAACTGGCTTGTTTCCAGCACTGTCATTTTGAAGTGCATCTAGTGAAATTATTTTGCCTTTAGAAAATGAGAAGAGGGGTGATGTAAGAGGAATCAGTCCAGGGACTTGTGAATTGTGATACCTCTACCATTTGCGATATACAAGGTACCTCATATTATGCGGAGAGCTTCTGTTGCCACTGCTTGCTACAGTTTTCTTTTTGTAATGATGGTGTCTGAGCAAAATCAATTTGAAAATCTCCCACTTGTTTCCATTCTCATAATCTTGAATGGTTTATAGGATCTTATTTTGTCAAGAAACCTGTTACCTTCTGTTTCTGCATTTCACTTTGAATTTGATGTTTTGCCCTCTGGGCACTGATATTAATATGAGTTCTGTGTTGTACTTATGTGATAAATCTTTCTTCACAGATCATTCAACTTCAAGTGGTACATCCTCATTTAAGCCCAGCCGATCACTGGTTTCTATTCCTACTGCCCATGTGATGCCGTCTAATGCCAGATCTTCATTTTCCAAACACAGGGAAGCTTTCAAGTCTGATGGTTCAAAATGGAGTACAAGCTTTGTACGGTCAGGAGGAGGCAGAAATCAGGGTGCCCTGGACAATTCTCTTGACATGAAAGATGCAAAACCTGTGAGAAGATGGTCTTCCTTGTCTAAACTCAGCTCACCAAATACCTTCAGCCAAGATGGTAGTGGTCATTCAGTGGATTCCAGGGCTAGTACAGACAAAGCTGTGTCACCACAATTAAGGACAAATGGGCCAAGTTGTCTGCATGATAGCATGGAGTTGCTAAAAATTGAGGACAAAGAAACGGGGAAAAAACGATCTTCTCTACTGGACTGCAAATACAAATTTGAAACTTGCAGCAAAGATGAGTTTTCAGATTCCTCAAGTAGGAGACATGCCTTAGACTTGACCTACAGTGCCTTACCTGAAAGCAAACCTACGGCAGCCAGCAGTGAAGCTTTTGGACAGAGATATGCAACTCTAGGACAACAGGCTGTGAGTGGAGCTCCTATACAGCCAGCAGTGAGGACTCAGATGTGGCTGAAAGAGCAGTTATGTGCAAATCCCCTGGAGTGCAGGACTGCAGAGGAGCCCTACAGCATAGCTGCATGGCATGTGCAGCAGCTTGAAGATTTTAGAACAGGAGGTGAACAGCCTATGCAGGTAAGGCTAAAGCTTGGTGTTCACTGCCACCATGTGGCATCCCGAAGGAGTAACAGCAGGCAGATTTAATAAAATAGGAAGGGAAACAGGTCCTTTTAACCAGGTGATAATGTTTTAAACTTCGATTAGGGATGCTGCTGCTGTTTCTCAATATTACCTGAATTACCCTGTCAGCAGGGGTTTTTTTTTGGCATCCACTATGGTTTACTCTGTTCGTTGTGCCATATCTGCATGAGACTAGCATTTCTTTTTGTGAAGCTGGGCACAATAAGAGGTCTGTCAAATAATGTTTTCAGTGGTTCTTAAGAGAGTCTTTGGTTACAGTGTTGTAGGGAAGTGGGGGGGACTGTGAATGTTTTTTTTTTTGATCTGAGTAGCTTTACAAAGATGCTGCATGTTTACATTCAGCAAAATAATAGGGTCTCCTGTGTGCTGCAAGGGTGAATATTCAGATTAAGTGCGAGGCATAGTGATATTGAATTCCATTTGATATTACTACATGTTCTTAACCAATTAGAATCAACTAATGGTAGTCAATTAATATGATTTCCTAAAATAAAATATGTGTTATGTGTCATACTTGAAGTATTTTTATATAGAAAGCATCAAGCATGTGGTTTTCAGAGAGAGAACCCTTTCTAATATGACAATTCAGAGTCTTTGTTTCCAGCTCTTCCCTTAACAGCAAAAGATAGCTTATGATGGGAGGCAGTATTTAAAATCTAAATGTTGAGGTGTACCTGTGTAGGTAAACTTGGCTTGCGAAAAACTTCCCAAGCAGATTGCAATAGCTAGGATATTATGTGAGCAGAGATAATCTAGCTCTGTGTGTAAATTACTTGTTTTCTCCAGCCTGAAGATATATGAAGTAATTTACTTAAAGAGCTTTACTTAAATTTTGTTGTTTTTCATTGTATATTGAAAGAAAGATGGACAGGTGTAGAGGTTCTTCAGGTCTAATTTTGCTGTTAATGGTGATCCATGTATTTTTTTTTTTCTATTTAATAGAAAGCCAACTAATATGGCCAAACTGACAGTAATCCTTAAAAATCTGTCTAAAAACCTGACATTGTTCCAGGGAGCCACCCATTCCATTACCCTTACCCTGCAAAACCCCCTCATCTTTCTCTAAGCTTTTTGAAGATTTGATGTCGAAAAATTCCCCATGTAGAGGCAGAGGCTGATGGGGTCCTTTCAGAGCCAATGTGACAGAAACTGGCTCACTACTGAGGCTGGGTCAGGGGCACTGCCAGGTGGGCTCATGGCAACTCACAGCTACCAGTGGTGTCATGATGCACAGGAGGGTTTAGGAAGTTACTTACTTCCTTCGTTTGGGTAAATGTCTCTTCATCATCTCTTATGTACCTTTTGTTTAGGATGAGTGTTCTAGGAACCTATTTTTGTTTAAGTCACAACAACTCACAGCTTTTTTGATGTCTGGCAAGAGCTTTTTCACTGTTGATTGTGATTAAATAGTGTCTCCTTTTTGTATGAAGGCAAAGTTTCGTGTTTGAAATGAATGAAGACCTGTATATGTTACTGTGGTTATTTAAAAACTGTGCATGCAGGCATTGGTACTGAGCTCTGTTTTAAAGGCAGAGCCAACAGAGGGAGCACAAGCATTAGTTATCTTTTTGGCTGAATTCATGAAAAAGGTGCTTTTCAGGTTTGTAAGACCAAAGCATGAAGTTTTGCCTAAACACTTTTTTTTTTTTTTTTTATTGCTCCTGTTTTATATCTGTTTCGGTAGTGATTATATGTGTTACAGGATCCATCTAGCCCTGGTTTAGGAAGCTATTGGCTGTCTGGTCAGTCCTGGAAAACGGGGGAAGTCCTTGAAGCTGTGGCTTTTGCTCTGCTTACCCTGACTTCCCACTTGAACGTGAGGGGGGCCCACAGGGACTGTGACAGAAATTAAAGACATAAGGGGTGTGGAGGAGGTTCCAGGTGGCCTTAGCAAGCAGAACACCTCTTCAGAGAAGGTGCATCATTCAGCTGTGGGTGTGATGTTTGTACCTTTGGAAATAGATTTCCAAAGGGGATCTGGTCTATGGTTATTGTGCAACATCATGGAGTTGTATATGAAAATTGTTTTCTCTAGCTAATGTATACTATTTAATGTATGCTTTTTGAAGATAAGCTTTCTCCTATGTCTTTCCTAGGAACAGATTTTGACAGTAAAATAATTTCCATGTACAATTTATATTTTACCATACACTTAATTATTTATTCTCAATGTACTGCTGATCTTTCAGCAGGCATGACCATTGTAATACCTTATTTACTTTTTTTAATGCTCAGATAACACACAACAGCGGTTCCCATTTACTGAACTGGGAGGCTGTACAAATCTAGATGAGAAGATTATGCATTTTCATGTAAAGGCATTTCTCAAGGCCAGATCATCTTATCTAGCTTATTACCTGAATGCACCTAGGTAAATACTGTGTGCTAGTCCAGAAGCTGGGTTTAAAATGAAAGCATGCTTTTAAAATTGTGGGAGATAATGCAGTAAGAAGGCAGGTTTCGGAAGGTCACAGATCTACTCACTAGCTCTGTACAATGTTGTAGGCATCACTCTTTTCCATTGAATGGTGCGTCTTTATGATTTGTTCATGGTGTGCTAACTTGTGTCAGAATTTAGCAGAGCAATAAGATGGAAATTGCTTAAGTGCATCTTTCTCCTTTAAGGTATCTGGTTTACTTTTTTTTTGTTCATTAGGAAAATGCTGCTTTGTTAATGTGTGTGTGCATATATATATATACACACACCATGTGTATAAAAGTTAATGGAAATCAAATTTTAATGCAGTTGAGATATAGGGCTACTACAACAATCTTCATTTCAGAACAGAAGTAAACTGCATGCATACCTAAAGAGTGCTGAACAAAAGTTGTGAAACCTTAATTGAAATAAGAAGGTTAAATATTCTTCAAATGATATTGTTGCCACAGAAAAGTTTATTCCGATATCAGCCAAAAGCTAGTTTTTCTTATGATCCTGCCAGTTAACTACAAATTATTAATGTCAGCGTTTTTCCTGTGTCACATGTTGATAAACCATACTTTTCAGCAAGGTAAACTTTTTAACAGGAGCAGTTACCACCTTTGCTTAGTGGAGTGAACTCCTTTACTGTGAGCCACAATTAAGCTCTTTTGTTCTGTTTCGTTTGCTGTGAAGTTGGTAGTCCAGCAACTGGGATTCTGTTCATTACAATTTGTGTGTGGGCTCAATCTGGAGTAAGTGCTAGCAGATGATGGGAAACCAAACTTGGACCATACTTGATTGCAGAAAGAGCCTTGGCCCTGTTAGCTGATAACTTTGCCAGTTTTATATGTCATCTTAAGAAAATGCGTATTTCGGTTTGAGCGATGTATTTCAGCATTTGTTGACTTCATTGCTGGTTGAGAGGAGGCTGCTGGGGTTCTATATTGTTTTTCTTTCTGCATGCTAACAGCAGGGTTTCTTATGTGCTTCCTATGTATGTAATTTTGGATCTGGAAATGCATGATTGTTGATGATAGTAGTAGTAAAAAGGAATGTATGACTTGTTTTTTGTCAGGGCTAACTCATTCATCTCATTTTAGCTATTAAATTGTCACAGTAGTTTCCCTAAGATAGGAAAACCTTCAACTATGCATACAGACAAATAAGCTTTTTAGAGTCCTGAGCAGAGTATCAGTGAATAGCCATTTTATTGGGAAAATGTTTTTTATTCTTTAGACAAGAGTGGGCTTCATATCAGTTTGTGTGGTTTTGGTATGCTTTGAGCCATCTATGTCAAGCATCAGCAGAAATCTTCCTAGGTGATAGATAACTCCGTAACTATTAGGATATGCATCCTTTGTATATATTTTTTTTTTAAGTAGAATATTTTGAGATTATCAGAGTATTTAATAAAGTGCTTGCAGTGATGTAGCTATGCAAAGTTTTCTGCTTTAAATGCAAACAGACAGGAACTGATATTGCTACGTCAACATTAAAAAGTTATAGATATGTAGTTTGCAAAAGCTGTTTTAAATGTTTATTGCACATAGAGCAGATGGGAGAAAAGCTTTTGTTTTGACTATCCATGCTGGCCTAGCTACTTGTGCTGGTTTGGAAGGGCTGGATTTAATTTTCCTTAGAGTAGCCAGTATGGGACTAGGTTTTTGGAATTGGCTGAAAACTGTATTTCCAGCCCAAACCAGCACAATAATGCTGCCTAAGCTTTGGAGCAGGTAGCATAGAGCAGAACGTGGATGCCTATTAAGGGTAGGACTGGTATAAGCTGTGTTTGGTAGGCACACTGCCATTTCATAGGAGAAGTCTTCTTGTAGCTCCAACGTAGATGAGTCTCTTCCAGATCACTGAACCACCCACAATATCCAGTAATCTGGAAATCCGGAGGATGAACAGGAGTCGATAACTCTGTAATATACTTGACACTTCTGAGAAGTGCTGGATGTGCTGAATTTGAGGTATGCTGTTGGCAATAAAAAGCTGGAAGCTGGGGTTTCCTCACCCCATGAACAACATAGGCCTCATTTGCATGTGTACAAAAAGGCTGTTAATGTGTGTATGTATGGCATTAAATTCACTGTAGAATACATACGTGTTGGTATTTGTTCCCATGTTGTCCTTAGGAAAGAGAGGTGCTTGTTTGGCCCAAGTGTAATGCGTAAAATGTTCTTCTGGCCACCTTCTTTCCCAGTGCATATCAAGTGTATAGAGCTGCCTGCCTTCTGGGCAAATAATTCCAGCAGAAGTGAGCTCTTCTTGGTCGCTGTCCTTCCAAGGACCTGTGGGGAACTACGTCCTGTGAAGGGCTGTAGAAGGTCCTGTAAGAAGCTTATGTTGTATGCTGAAAGTGAGGACAAGCTATGGACTGTATGATTGCACTGGCAAGTAACAAGTGCATGTCAAATATGGCTTGAGGGCTCCCACGCTGCACACTTGACCTGTGCTTAAGTGGTAAATCCGACTTATTGAGGCTGTAGGACACTTCCTGTGTTCATGCAGATGCACCTATAGCTGGAGTACAGGTCAGTGGTAAAGGCTCCTCGGGAGAGTTATGATAACCCTTGCTAATGGTAGTTTACTTTTCAGTTGTTTTGACAGCTTCCTCTTTTGATACTGTTGGATAAAACTAATGTCTTCTGGCTTTTAAGGTGTTGCTGTGAACTGTAGGTGGTCAAAAGAAGTACAATAATTATGTTTTCATATTCAAACTTTACCTATCCTCATCTCGGTTGCTGCAAGCTGCTTTTCATGGATATCCTTGTTTCCATCTACAGCATCTGTGCTCTTGCTCTCCACAGGTAATTTGACGCTTGCTGTCAGCCCAGTGTAGGTGTTTCATTCTGCCTTCCTGCTGTTTCTGTGTCATTTCCCATAATGTTCTACAGAAACTCCATTTAAAAAAGCTGATTTCTGCTGTCCCGTTTTGCAGAAATTATGTTCTTTGAAGCCTGCATATCTTTTGTAGATCTTTAAATACAAGTCAGCTGGAGAAAACTACAGTAACTGCTGGCACATACTTGAATTTCTTCAGGTACTCAGCAAGGCTCTAGATGCTTTCTTTACTCAGTGGCAGGTAGACAACTGTGGACAAGTTTTAGGATTGCTTTTTGATAAAATAGGCATGTGGATACTTTGTCATGTATTTCAGTCTCTGCAGGCTTTGCATATTTATATTCAGATAGTTTGAAGTGTCTATATTATCATTGCAAAGCAAGACTTGAAGCAGAACCTCACAGAGGTTCACATCAGCTTCACAAGGATAAATGCGAGCACCAGAACCAAGACAATAAGAAGAAAATTGAGCAGCAGGTTGACACCTCTGTTGTTAGCAAGATCCATGATGTGCATCAGTCTGCCCTCTTGTGCTTGCTGCAGACTCTTGATGGTAGATTTGGGTTGTTCCTACAGTAGTAAGCAGTGTAGAATCACACTTAATTTCATTGTGTCCTCGGCTGTTTGTCTGGTTTTAATTTCCACCACTTAAAAAATAAATTTTACAATAACTGTTTCCCCCTCCCCCCCAACAAAGGAATGTGGATGTTCCTTCAAGTCTAATGCCTTAAAAATAAAAGAAAAATAAAGTTGATCTTTCATCTTTGCAGGCCTATGTGATTTGTCAAAAAGAATGGCTGTTCTCAACGTTTGTTTAAGCGATGGACTGTTGAAAATTCACTTCTAAAAGATCTCTGTAGGTGCAAAACCCGCTCAACTTTTTCATCTGTGCAAAAAGTCCTGGCTTTAATAGGAGTATTTCCTACCCTTCTAGGGTTTGGCATCGTGCAGTGCAGTGGGTAATGTTTTGCCAGCAGCGTGCTGTGTAAGATTAATTGCAGCTTTGCAAATGTCTTATTAAGAATCTAGATTGGGCTGGCAGAGGATGCTTCCTTCGTGCTTTTAATAGCACATACGCAATAGCTTATTTTAAGATAGTATTAATAACTTAGCAATTGTGTTTTATATATAGAAAAAATAGATTAAAATGAAAGTAACAAATAGGATCACACAGCCCCAACAGTGAAATGTTGCTGAAAGGTCCTTTTAATAATCAGCTGAGGTTTTAGGTAATGCCACAAGAGGGCAGTGTTTTATAGTGTAATATTTTATTATAAAAACTTGCACTTTTTGTATTCTTTTATCTTATAGTACAATGGGCTTATAAAGCAATCAGTTTGAATGAACTAACTGTCGGATATTACAGTAAATCTAGGGTCTATTTTAAATAATTTATATTACCAGGGCTCTTGCTGAGATGAGCAGCAGGTTTGAAGGAATCCTTATTTATAAATTGCTCTGGTTTTAGTCCTTGCAATGAGCAAGATTGTTTGCCTGTATCCTTCCAAAACAGAGTCTCTACCAAAAACAGAGGCTCTTCTCTACCCCCGTTTTTAGCATCTAAGCCAAAATTAAAAGGAAAAACTACATTTGTGGTTAAATAGAAGGTGCTATATGGATCTTGTAGGACTTCGCAAATATTTTCCAATTGTATTCTGACAGATGCTGTTTATTAATAGCCATACAAATATACGCATCTGGCCTGTAATGTGTAGTATAGCAGTATGCATCTGGATATGAACAAGAATATTCCCTAAATGACTTTTTTGTTACTGTGCTCTGATTTTGGCAGAGAGGATATAGGTAAAGCACATTTTGGCGTGAGTGGGTGTGTCTGTGTTTATTGTTCTATGTGCAGTTGTATCAAAACTTGCATAAAAGATCTTTATGCCAAGGGGGTTGGCAAATACTTTGTGCATATTTTGTGAATAATTTTGTTTAAGCCTATTTTACACTTGTCTTTCCCCTGAGTGGTTCAGTTCTGCTGCTCAGAAGGGCAGTTGTTGGTAAATTCGTGCAGAAAAATTCATAACTGCAAGTACCTGCTGCCCTCTAAAGTGCCTCACTCTGGCTAGTGTTGATTAGAGCAAAATTTCAATGCTGAAATGGGTCATGTCTTCACCTAGAGAAAAATGAGTAGATGTAGTGGTTTTTGCAGAAGAATGGCTGAGGAGATGCATCTTTATAACCAGCATAAATCTTATTCTTGATTTGGCTCTTTTCCGGAGTAAAATTGCCACTGGAGTTTGTCTTTTGTGGGTTTTCTTTTGAGGAAGAGTAATTCCAGATTGTTGCCTCTTTGGCTGTCTTTATTTTACTATCAGCATATAAGATAAATTTAGCCTTGGGTACAGTGGAACAGAGAATTGAAAACTTAATCCAAACTACATGCTGTGTTTGGAATTTTTATTACAGCTCGTAAAAGTAGTGAACATTTTCACTAGACTTCCATTAAATTCATTAGGCTCTCATGTACACTAGTTACTATGAATTATGTGTAAGTGATCTGGACATCACAAAATAGGCAAGATTACTGTTAAAAACCAAAACAGAATAAATGGAAGTATCAAGAATTAGAAAGCTGGGTGATGATTTGCTCTTTTTCATGTAACTTTAATAAGTAGACGATAGAATGCTTCTAAATGGAACTGTATTTAAGCATCTTATTTTACACAATATATTTTCAGGTGGTCACCTTAATAAACAAAAATACAGTAGAAGTTAGTTTTAACACCCATATACGTATACAAAGAAGACTGTACTATGTACAAAAGGTTTTAAGTTTGTAATCTCTGGCTACAGTTGAAGAGATACAGAGGATGGTAGTGAGGATGGTAGCAGATTTTATGATCAGCATAACCCTAAGACGCAAATGAACTATGCAGTACATGCAATTTATTTGCATTGCTGTTGATTAATAGTAGGGCTTCCAGTTTATTTATACTTCGGTTTTGTTCTTAGTTGTTGGCTTATGTTTTGTTTTGTTTTTTTAATTAATAATGGCTTTTCAGCTACCTATGAGGAAACTGCTGGTTTTTTTATGAGAGAGGAATGGGAGTTTCATTTTCTCAGTAATATTTTACTTTAATTTTTATGTATTACTGGTTTATGAAACAAATAATCCCAGCCTGTCCTCAGAATGTAAGTACTGATATTTTAACACCTTTTTTTCTTCAAGAAACTTTCAATACTATAAACTATTGTCTATTTCCAGTAGAGTTTCTTGAAATACCTCCCCAGCAAACTAAAACTGGAAACTCTATCCATCACAAAAACACAGATGTAAAAAACAGAAGAAAGTAGCTTTATGTTTTTCTATTCCCTTCCCACCCTGAAGTGCACTGTCTGTGGCTTTTCTTAAGAAGAATAATTAATGGGAAACTGTGCTTACTAAAATGTCATGCATTTGTGAGAGTGGTCAGAATGAATGGAAGGGAAATTAAGATTATTTTGACAGTTTGAATCAGCAATAGTCATATCCTAATTTACAAGTGGAGATGTGTTTTGCCAATCTCATCAGCACTTGCCCTAATCCTCTTAGAGTAGCTAACCAATTTCCTCTAGTGATTAACCTTGTTTCAGAAGTCTAGTCTCTCAACATTCTGTTTGCCAAAGAGGAAGCGCATTACCACTGGTCTTGTTTGCATTCCATCAAATACAGAGTTTTTTTCCAAACATTTCTTTCCTTCCTGCTTAGGTGATCAGCATCAACCTCCACTGATGGAATATTAAGTCTTAAAGTCAGAATGCAAGATTAAGATACACTTGGTTTAATTTCTGTATTCATCACTGGGGTTGCTTACACAGAATGGTATAGAAAGATGCCTGTTTAAAAATTAGATTTCTATTTGACCTCTTTGTACCTTGAACTTTCTTGAAAATAGGAAATTGTATAAACTTTCTAGGAATTTAGCTTAATACTAGATATATATAGGGGGGCTAGAAGTCTACTGCCCAGTCTTGGGCAGAAGCCTACTGCCCAGAAGTCTACTGAAAACTGTTGGAGTAGAAACCTCATCTTTTATGAGTATAGACTGTGGTTTATATGTTGAAAATATACTTCTGCAATGCTGTGCGTCCTGTGCCTGTTTGTTTGTAATTTATATGTATGATTTATTTTAGGGAAATACTGGACTTTTTTCCCCAACAAGCACTTGCAGGTGTAGGTGGTGGTGTTACTTGTACAATACACTTCAGTACAGCAATAAGGGTGACCTAGACCTTCCTCATTACTATATGAGATATAAGCTACCTCGTGTGACATTGGCAAATACCAAGTTCTCTGTAGCTTCAAGTTAAGGAAATTCTAAGTTACAGTGGGCCATAATAAAGGTGTCTGAGGCCAAATCTTAAAAATTCTGAGAATTATTTCTGAGTTATGCCAACTGCCCTGTCAGTTAAATGACTGTTGAAAATTGAATCTTTGATACCAGTGTGGAAGTCTCAGTTTTTTTCTGCAAAACACTGTGAAAAAACTTTTCAGATGCCACTTGGTTTTGTAAGGATGTATTGAGTGAAAGGTACTATAAATGAAGATGCCTTTTTATGTATTTTTTCCTTCTTCTTTCTCAAATCCAGGTGCATGGGGGGTATGTCTATATATACACACATACGAGACTATATATATATAAGATCCCTTAAATAGGGAGGAAAGCATATGAAATGGGATTTTATTTGAGGGATAGAAGAGATTTTTGGTTTATTTTCTTATTTCCTTAAAGAAACACTAAACCAGTTTGAATGCTTTCAGTCGATAATGCAGAGATACAGCATCTTCGAGTAAGCAGAGCAGAAACTTCCCTAGGATGAATTGAGGGCTGTATGCCTGTAAATGTTTTTCGGGCACACACAGGTCAAATTTGGAACCCCACCAAGGGCTAAAGGACTTTCAGAGAAACCTGAAAACACTCTGCCTGCCACAAAAGTGAAGTTGCCATTTGTGTGATGTAGCTACAACATCGAGGAACTTACCAACTCCATGAAGAGCAGGTATTTTACCCCATTCAGAAAAGACATCTCTTGATTGAGGCATAAGGTCATGCACAGCTTTGTAACAACAGGCTCTAAACACTATTCTGTACAGAAGTAATGTGGTTTTAATACATGTAGCAGGTAGTGAGAGACAGTGCGATGGTTGGCATACAGCTGTAGTCCAAGTGCTAGCCCCTCTCACAAGAGGATCCTTGCATTGGGAGTTGCAGTGTATGTGTCTTCCCTCTGGGGGTGACTCTCCTAGAGGACAGTGCAGAGAAGTGCTGGAACTTCAGAGGAGCATCACAATGATACAGATCAGCAAGAGGCAAATTAAAATCAGGCAGAAATTCACAAAGAGCTCTTGGAGCCTTTGGCGTGCTTGTGGGTTCACCTCAATAGTTGAGGCTCTCCTCAGAGCAGAGCGGGTTATGTGTTGGACCTTCTCCATGGCAACAAGAAAGCAGAGGGCACAAATCTGAGGTTTTAAGAGAGCAGGGAAGAAGAAAAGTTGTCAGGAACAGTGCAAAGTGCCTATTATCTTCTCTTTTTGTTTTAGACAGCCTTTGTGGAGCTGGGAAAGCAGGAAAGTGAAAAGTTAGAAATGCTGAAGTGTTTTGATCAGTGCAAATAGAGATTGTTTTAAAGTTCTAAAAAGCCCGAAATTAATAGATTGCCTTTACCATGTATTTAGTTTAAAACAGGATTTTTATAATTTTATTTTTTAAGTTTAGGTCTGTGCTGTATTGTGCTGCTTCTTCTGAAGGCTATGGAGCACCTACTTCTTAGCAGTGCTGGGGAATTGTAAAATGGAAGTTATGGATATGTGGGTTTTATCCACATCATTGATGTAGTCCTAATCATTTTATCCTTTACAATTTGTAAAAAGACCATGTCTGATTTCCCTCCCACCTCCACTTCGTTTGTTCAAGCACAGGTGAAAGCCTGATGACAAGGCTAGAGTCACAGACTTCTCAGCAGGGAGATCTGGATGGTACTGGTGGCTGTGTTGACATGGGCGGATAATCTGATTTACAAGTACCTCATTTTGGAAGGTGTGGGGGCAAGAAAACTTGTCCATTCCAAATAAAAATTCTTAATGGTGTGTAATTTAAAGCAAATGCATCACTTTTGTAGGGAATTTTTAGTAATACATTCCTCAACAGACAAAACAGAGTAAGGACTAATGTGTTTTTTTGTAATACACATCTGGGACAATGTGTAACTAAATGTAGGTGCAGAGGCAGAGGCACTGCCGTGAGGAGCAAAATAAAATGTGTATATAACTTTGTCTCTGAATTGGTTTATTTCAAGTATATCTTAAATGCAGATGAAGCACAGGGAGTCAGTTTATCTTAAAATTCTCAAAGAGTAGTTGAAGTGTAAAACCCTCCTGTATGAACTTACCATGACAAGAGGCTGGCTTGGGTATATGCATGCTTAGCTTATAGTGAGGTGGAATCTGTAGGTGCTGCCGCAACACAAAAACTTGGTTTTCAAGATGATGTTGAGACATGCATGTCTCAAACCTCACTCCTAAAGCTGAATGTTTCATGAATTTATATTGTGGTCATCTTTTTCCCAGGAGGCTTCTCCTTGGCAGATACCTGCTGCCCAAATAACATGATAACTATGACTGAATCAGATACTGTGTTGTCCATGAATTTGTCTTTAGATGTGGCTAAAATGGAAAAACCTTGAAGTAAAACAGAAGAGTCTTCCAGACTCTTGTTTTTTTGTTCTTCCATGTTGGCCTGCAGGGTCAAATAGTACTGTATGAGCACAATAAATGCGCTGCCAGTGCCAGTGTTGTATTTAAAAAGAGGCTTTCAAAGGAAACCAGATTACACATGGATATTTTAATAACTTTAGAGGATTCCATGTGATGACGTCTCCTCCTAAAACTGAATTTCAGATTTTGTTATGGTGTTTTGAGCTATAGTTGATCTTAACTTTATTGAGAATAAGACACACACCAAGAATTTACTTCTGTAGTGACTATAATTTTTCAGCTTTGTTTGACTTTATGCTGTGCCTGGTTTTGTCTATTAAGCAGTTAAAGTGCTTGCCAAGTATTCTGCTTAGCTTTTTATTTGTCACTGTCTGCCCCAAGTGCAGTAAAAGCAAAACATGCACAGGAATTCTCAGGTGACTTGGCTGAAAGTACATTTGTTCTCCCAGCACATGGCAGGCAGGGGTGCGTTAGGCTGTTTATCTTCTTCGAGACAAGGCATGTTAGGTGAGCCACTAATGCATTTACACTAGTACAGAAAAGTTTGTGTAACCAGCTTGTGTGACAGACACTGCACAGAGAACAATATTTCCAGCGGGTGACTTCAAAACAACTTGTTACATCATTTTTTTAATGCAGGGTGTATGCAACCTGTGGTCTTTCGGCTGTGTGTGACCTGCAACAGAAACGTATCTCTCTTCTTCTGGCTTCTTGGGGCCCTTATAAGGATTGGAACAGCATAAGCTTTTGCCAGCATATATGCACAATAAGTCCTTCTGTGTGCTGCATTAGATTAAACTGCATATGTGCTGGCACCTGCACTGCTGCATTGCTGCATGTTTCACTTGGGTGTTTCAAGGGGGAAGGACCTGAATCTCTGAAGTGCTTCCAGAAGAAGCAGTATTAGCCGGTTGGGCATTGGAGATGCAAGGCCAAGGCAGGTGAGGAAAAACAGGCAAGATCTCTCTGGGAGGGGGGAAAAAAATACTCTTTCATTTAGACTGGGTGAGAGATGTTGCTGAGGAAGCAGGCAGTAAGTCAGAAGGCTCAGTTGAGCTGAGCTGGCATTATCTGTTTGAACATACATGACCAGATAGGCAATACAAAAGGATCTTAAAAAAAAAGAAAGGTAGCGTAAGTTAAAATATATACCTTTTACAGCTAGGAAGTGGTGTAGGGAAGAGATGAGGAAAGGTCAAAATAGAGTAACTTGGTTTTCTTGATTTAAAAGCTCATGTAGGTATTTTGAAATGCCTGCCTGTTGTTTTTCCTACTAAGCCTGTCTGTGGGATTTGTTTTCTCATAAGCAAAGGAAGAAAATTCTGTGTCTATATTACAAAAAGTTTGTCTTTACAAGCACATGGCTTTAACTAATAAACACATACCTTCCTTGTTAATCCTCCATGGTGCTGTCACCCACCTAGAGTATGCATAAAGACAAACAGATTCAGTAATACATTTGCATACAGTTGGCTACCAAGGTCAAAAGGGACAGTCTGAAAAATAATTACACTGAAATAAAGGCTGATCATTGTCACAAATAGTAGCTCTTCTCCCGTATTTTGTCCCCTGACTGTGTTTTAGGTTGCTGTTAGGAAGTATTATGCATGCACTGCTTCTTGAAAGTGCAGCGGAAGGGCAAAATGTATTTGACCTTCCTTTAAAGTTGTGTTACTCATGTGTGACAAAACCAAGTATTGCGTACAAGAAACTGTTGGTTGCATTGCTAAGTAGCTATGTGTTCAATCCATTTTGTTAGTGGATGTGAAAGGCTTGTCTTATGCACAGTGCTAATCTGCAGGTGGAGATCATGGGGCTGACACTGTTTCCATGTAGGGGGTCCCCTACACCTGATGCCCTAGAGTGAGTCATGGATCACAATTGTTGTGTCCTCCTTCCCTGACATGTGACTGTTTCCCTGATTTGTATTAGGTTATTTTTATCTTTGTTCCTGGGTGTCCTTCGCAATGTGAGGAGGTATGTGACCAGAGAGAAAACTGTGGGCCACCCTCGTTCCTGGTGCAACTACATTGACTCCATTGAAAGTCACGCAGGATAAATTTGTCTCCTTTGGAAATGCCACAGCAATTTGGGACACAGATTGTTTCCTGTCATATGTTTACTAAATGCAGCAGTGATATCAGTGGAATGGAAGAGGTTTGACACATACTTGATTTGTTGCTGTTCCATGCAACCAAGTGAAGCCCTGAAAGGGCATTGTTAAAAAGTACTATTGTGTAACAGTCCATCACATAGATTTTAAAATGAGATGTCCCCAAACCCCAGTAATTCAGCTTTATCCATTGAAAATGAATGCATTAATAATCATAAATGCAGTGATGCAAAACATACCATCAAGTTACGGTTGTGTTTAAAACTGTTACCAAAAGTTACCTGGCCCAAGAAATTCCTATAGCAATTTGCTAGCGTGTCATTCTCCTAGATAGGAAGGGCATTTTCTACAGGTTCAGAGGAGGTAAGTTTAAAGATTTGTGTGTGACAAACAAAAAGGAACTCTGCATGCAGGGCTAAATGCTGTAAGTTGACTTGAGCCTGAAGCGCTTTGTCACTATTGTCTGTAAATTGTATGGCCCTCAGAGAAGGCATTGCAGAGTTTTAAAGCTTTGCCTGGGCACAGCATCTGCAGTTGATGTGTAGGCATCGGTGGCTGTCCTCTGTTAATGTCTGTATCTTATTCCAAGTTGCATTGCTTTGTTTTGAACCCTGCTGTAATATACCTGATCATTGGCAGTGTGGAGTCACTGTGGTTGAGACCTTCAGGATTTTTTTTTGGGGGGGGGGGAAGATGAGAGGTGAGAAAAGAGTGAAGCAGGAAGCAGTGTGAATTAACTTGAGGCCTTTAGAGGGTCTCACCACTGTCACTTCAGTAAGTGAAACTTCCCAATGATAAAACAGAAGTTGCTTGCAGGTTTTCAAGTACAGAAGTGATTTATAAAGCTATGTCATAATTTTTTACTTCTGTTCTTTTTAAAAAGAAGTATGGAAGTAACTTGGTAGGATTTACCCCAGCAGCTGGATTTTGTATTTACCTGTGCCAGGGGAGCAGAATTCTGTTGCTTAGTCTCATGCTAGGCTGAGAGTTGCCCTGGGCAGTTGTGTCAGTGAAGAAGGGTATTAACGATATTAGCCAATTCAGCAGCTGCGGGATGGGTGAGGGCAAGAGTGCAGACGCTAGCGCAGGAGAGGGCAGGCTGAGAGGGGAAAGTATAAAAAGATGAGCAGAGGAAAAGCATGGGAGTGTAGAAAAAACCCCAAATAACTGCAGTGGGAGGAGAAGCCTGCAGCTGAAATACATTAAGTCATTGAAGAGAGTTAGTGTCTTGTGCCATATAATGTCATTCTCTCAGCCAACTACAGAAAGTGCTTCCTTGGGATGGGACAAGAAGCAACAATTTGTCTCGGAGTTTGTCAAGTTCTGGTAGCAGAAAAAGCAAACTCAGTTTTTCCTCCTTTTTACCTTTTGTTTTAAAGTCTGTTTTGTACTGAAGTGTCAGTACTTCTCGTGTTTCGGAAAGGACAAATGAATTTTTTCTCCTCCCTATCTCATTAATCCATTACTTTTACAGTCTTCCTTTTGACTAGCTTTGATGTTCTCAGTGTTCTAGAAATAAGATCCCTGGTAAGAACCTTTATCTGTATTTCAAGTCCATGAGAATGTGGCAGGTGTAGATACCAAGAAATTACACAGATGAATAATTGAACACACCAGGTTTGGTATCTTGGTTTTTGGAAGTTATCCACATGCCTCATGGATAACCAGGACTTCTATCTGTGTGCTGGTTTGCTAGAGTAGCCTGGGAGCTAATGCTTTGGGCTACTTTTCAAATGGGTTAAATTCTCTGCAACTGCTGCAGGATCAGGCAGTGGGATCTTGAGCAGGTGCTTCGGCCTCCATACTCATCAGTTCCCCTCATCAAAATAAGACATTAGAGAACCTTATCTTTTTCCCATCTGTTGGTGTGACTTGGCTTTTACATAGTAACTTTCTTCTATGAAATTAACCCCCTCCACCTCTAGATGCCCCAGGTACCTAACACCTTGTTGTTAGGGAACATAACATTACTTTCCTGTGGAGTTTTTTTGTTTCTTCAGTTGGGGTACTTTTCTATTCCTAAATCAAATTATTCTTAAAGCAAATAAAAAGCTGCTCTTGTAGCTGTGTAGTTATGTCTCCTTTTTCTTGTCTTGTGGTATGAAAAAAATCAGTCACAGTCACCTTCAAGCTATCTGATTACAACCTGATTTTAGTGGGTTCCATATTGTCCAGTGAAAGACATTATATTCCTAATGTTTTCCAAGGATGAGAAATAAATGCAACTTTTAAAAATAGAAATGTGGTGTATACATAAATCCAAATCTCTAAATGCAAGTAACATAGTTGTCTTGACAAATGAGTGGCAAAAAAAAAAAGGCAGAAAATTGTTAGTTGCTGTAAATTAAATGTGGTATTTCACATCGGTTTTGTAATACCACCTGCTATGTGTGTAGCACATGCTTCTGTCAGGACTGTCGGCTGTTGTTACTCAGCATTTGGATTCCTGTGATACGGGATGTTATCAGTGTGAATTTTTTAGGTTTAACTTAACAGCTGAACCACACTGTCATCTTCTTTAAATTACCTAACTCTGTGGCAGAACAGAATTCAGATGAGCAGGCGTCTAACCTCCTGCAGCTAGCAATGCAGTCCAGTAAAGGGCTCCCTCAGCAGTCAAGTTTCAATGTTTGTTCAATCTCTGTGTGTATGCATAAACTATGTATTTTCAAAGATGTGTGTATGCAGTGTTTGTGTTAGGAGAGAAGGATACTCTGTGGGGCAGTTACCTCTCTCTTCACTGGAAAACACATCTGATGTAACAGTAACCCTGAGAAGAATCTGTCTGTCTCTCAGTCTTCTTGCTCATTGTAGGCATTGGTTTGAAGGCACTGGGAGGTCTGAAGCGGTGCTTGTGCCTACTGGAAACAGCTTCTAGAGAACTTGGTAATAGATTGTTTGTCTTAGAAGTAACAGGATGTCCAGAACTTCCAGTGCTTGGCTATTCAAAACTGGCGCAAGGCTGCTGAGCACAAACCCAAGCACCTGCATGTATTTTTGCTTGATGCCTACCAGTCATTCGTAGGAAACGGAATTAGGTGTGTCTGTTCAGTAACAGGGAAAACATGCCTGACACAATTAAGGTCTATATTAAGTCTGACTTTTCTAAAACCAGAACCTTAAGTGGATGTAGGTAGCAAGGTGTGAATTGATAGAAGGAGGAACATGGTTGTATGGAGGAGAAATTCCTTGAAAACCTACATTTTCATGAATCATAATACTTTTAAAATTATCTGTATATCTAAATATTAAAATGTTCTTTATGTGACATTTCTGTTTGAGATGCACTCTACAGTGATATTAAAGCTGGGGTTATATTTTGTATTACATTGTGTACATGCTTCCCTTAGTTGAAAATAATTGCTTTCCGCATTTGAAATTAAGCTCACGTTACAAATCTTAAATACATTATTTGTCTGTTACTAGAAGCATTCTATGACAAGTTTGGCAGTTATAATGACCAACAATAGAAAATAAGCCTTTAAAAACATTTGCAGCAAAAATGCTATATGAATTCTGTAGCTTGAACTGCAATTTGAGTAACGTGACATAGTATCTGTTCCAGTACTGCTATACACTGCTTACATTTTTAAATTAAAGGTACTTTTTCATCATACAGCAAAAAACATTTTCTCTCTTCATGTGTTAGATCAGAAAACTGGCTTTATGCATTAAATGTGGTGGAAGAGCTTTACCTTTGCTGGGCTGGGGTTGGGAAGCTTTGGGGAAACAAAAGTGTTTCTATAAAACTTTAAGTGAGTTATTCTCTTTGTGGATTTTGTATTTAAAAACAATAATAAGAAAAAAAAACCCTAAAACAAAAAAACAACCCGCCAAAGAAAAAAACAACCCCAAAAACCAAAACCACCTGAAAGCAACAAGAAAGGCAAAAAAAACCCCAACAAAAAACAACAGAAAAACAGCCCAACCCCAAATAACCAAAAAAACCTCCAAACCAACCAACCAACAAAAAAAAACCCCTAAACAACCCCAAATGACACAACCTCAAACCCAAAACTTGATAAATTTAAAAGGAGAGATGAAGGTCTGAGGTACATGTTAAAAGCTTCTCACCTTCTGGTGTCATGCTGCTTGTGTGAATCATCTACCCAATGAAAGCTGGTGTCCCACAAGCATGTAGAAAAGTCTCAGTTGCCTTTATTGTTGCTAATATACGTCCCCACAGCACTGCAGTTTTGACTCAGAGATGCAGTGCCCACATTTCCATATTTTTGATAATCAGTTATAACCAGCCCTTAAGTACAGGCATTTTTGTACAAAAGTACAGCTACAGTGCCTTGCTGCAAGAACAAAAAGCATGAAAGAAGAGAGGTTCCTTACCTCTGGTGTGACTGCTAGTGAAGCACAGAGGAGCCTGTTCCAGGCTGTGGAAAGTGCCTGGAGATCTCTGGCAACTTGTCCGAGTCTGTGACCAAGTTGTGGGAGCAATTGAAGTAGGCTGAGGGGAAAAAATAACAAAAGTTTCAGAGGCAGGACTCTCGGTGTCATTCAGCAGCTCACAAGTTGTGATTGGTCCTGTTTCTGCCTTCTGGCAGAGGCAGTTGCTCCTCTAAACTTGTTCACAATAATAATGGGTAGTATCTTTCCTCTCGTGAAGGGAACTGTTTGCCAGGGAGACCACTTGCTCGGACACAGAATTAAGGAATCTGGGAAGCAGTGTGCTCCAGTGGGGTAGCAGAGGGAGCTGCTTGCGCACACCAAGCCTTAGCTTAAACAGGAACATAAACAAGAATTTTTCCAGGGGGCACTTTTGGACATGTTACTTTTGCTACAGCAGTGTTTCTTCAGCATTAAAAACCTAATGTCTAGTGTAGGTGATCACACTTATTTTACTTGGAATGATTTTCCTTTGTACAGGGGGTTTCTTAAACTGTATTTCCCATATACATAGTTCTGATAATTCTGTTACACAGCTGGTAATCAGTTTAGTGTATGATGTGCATTTTCCATTATCACCTTTCTTCTCACAGTGCTTGAACTGAAATAATTCTTTTGTGTGCCAAGTCTCTTCCAACCTTTCAGTTAATCTGTGAGAGGATTTTTTTTCTCCAAATAAAATCCAGTGATAAATTACAGAGAGAAACTTAACATTCCTTTGTAACTTGAAGTATTTACTTTTCCTTTAAAGCCCATGCCTACTCTTCCCCCTTACTCCCCCTCCTCCCACCCCCCTTTCTTTTTTGGTTTTCTTTTTTTGTGGCTGGAAGCCCTCCAAGTGATTTCTTAAGAACCTGTTCTGTTTGTTTGGTCATGAGCAGCAGTTGGATGCTACTTCCCAGGTTATCTTAATATATGTTATCCTGTGTTGGGAAATGACAAATGAGACCACAGTGAGTATACGGAGTAGGTTTTATGCATCCAGGAAGTAGAGGATTTACTGAATGTGAAAGGACAGAACTGTTGAGTGTGCAAGCATTCCGTGTAAGGCTTTGCATGTGGAGGCAATTGACAGCACGTGCCTCTTCCTCGTTGGGAAATTGGAGGCAAAAGTACAGAAGCTCAGCCTAACTCTGAACACTTACAGATCTACTTTTGACAACAGTTGTTTAGCATAGATTAGTGCTTGGCTTTGAGCAGGAAACCAGACATGGTGGCTTCTTTTTTTAATTTATTGGGGTTTTGTTTTTTTTTTTTTCATTCCCTGTAAGCCTTGCTGTGATAAATGCTTCAAACCAGAGACAAAAAGACCTTGGATGTGATGTACCATCTTGTTCCAAATTGAGTTCTATTTTTATTTTTGTACATAAGATTTAGCTCTTCTGGAAAATGAATAGTAACAGAGTTGAAGTTGGCAACTCAGTTTTAATATAATAAATCTGCCTGCTTTCTGTTATCATTTAATATCAAACCTGGAAATATAGGGTCACATATTTCAGTTGAAAATTAATTGAAAATCTCCACAGTGAGGAGTGATAGTTCTTTACCAGTGAAAATGGTTTCATAATTTACTTATAATGGCATCATTAACATTATAAATCTCTCACAGTCAAGCAAACTGTATTTGGGCTTTTTATGAGGGAAGCTTCATGTTCTTATTGCATGTTGTCATCCAGCAAAAGTACTGCTGTCATGGCATGGCATTGTTTGCTTGTTTAAAGATGCAATATGAAACTTGTACTATGCAAATTGACTTCTGCACTTTGTGATTGAAGTCTAACTCCCAGCACTGCAGTAGCTGTGATGCAGGTTCCTCCCTTTTACCAAATCTCCATAAAATGATCATGTTATTTAATTACTCCACCCCAAATTATCAGCTTTTTTTGTTAGTGAATTGGACTGAAACATCATGTTAGAACAAGAAGCTTTAAAAGTATGCTGGTTTTGTTTGTGAGCTGCTGACACAGTTGCAGCTTGGTCATCTTTTTGAAGAATGATGCTTAAATGTGCAAGGTCAAAAAAATAGCACTGTGTCATCAGAAATATAATACGTGCCTTGTGTAAATGTCTAACTCCAGTAAGAAATTGTAAGATAGAAAATATATTTGTTAAATAGCAGTAGCATGTACAAGTTCAGACCATATGGATGTTGTAGACCTTGTATTGATGTTGTTTCTCTGGCAACAAGCTTGTTTTGGGTACCCTCCCTGGAGAACGATTTTCCAGTTTAGTATCACTCCCTCGTGTAACTCATGGGGAGTTTGGTGGGGTTAGGCAGATGGCAAAGTTGCTTATGGGACATGTCAGTCTGACAGGATATGCAAGCACATGCTGTATTGTTTGATTCACCCCTGCGTGAATGGGTCCAGACACCCATGTATATCAGAAGGAAAAGCTTTTTAAACAGAATCTCTTTTGGAGGTTCTGGTCTGCTTTTTTTTTTTTGTTCTGGGAAACAAAAATGTGCAGCTGTTGCGTGCTTGACCTTAGACGGAAATGATCTGGGCTTTCTCCAGTGGGATTAGAAATCTGCCACGAGAGCATGTTTCTTATAAATTTATTTAGAGATCTGGATGATATTTGGGATAATGTCCAAAAAGGGGTGTGTTATACTGCAACATACCAAGTCCTTTATTTAAATAATGGTAGTAAAAATCCTCTTCACACTGGACTATGCTTGTCTTTTGTATGCCTGTTTTTAAATTTCAGGCTGTAGACACTGGGCACCTGTATAATCTGTGTAGAGTTTGAGATATGTATCTGGTCTGTTGGTAATCCCTGACCCTGCATAGAAATGAACCATAATCCAAGTGCGATTATAACACACAAGTAAAAAACATCAGCAGTAAGTCTGAGAAATCAGGCTAGTACATGATTTCTGGTGCTGCTGCAGTTTTCTCTCATACTGAATATATTACTATGACACTACACTGCTGAGGTTCTTGGGTTGCGCGTTTGGTTTAAAAGTAACTAAAAAAGAAGAGAAGGGAGAAACGGATGCTCCCACACACGTGCATCAGTTTGTATGTGTATATGGGCCAGAACAGCAGGTTTTAATATTGAAGCTGAGCATTAAAATGAGAATTTCCCCTTTTGTAACCAGATTTTTTCTGGTCTGATTCCGAGATGCTTCCTGCTGCAAGTGTAATTGCTTTTAGCCATCCAGATGTCAGCAAATGTGGCTTACAAGACACTTTTTGTCATCTCTGCTAGGGTAAGAGACCCAGCTAATGTATCGTTCAGTTGCGTTTGTACTGCAGGTCTAATGCAATCTAAAGGGAGATAGCAGGGTTTTTTTCCTTCTAAAAGTACAGGAAAAGCTATTATTTTCAGCTGCTGTCAACAGCATTCCACACTTCCACCAGGTAAGGAGATAGCCTAATCAATTCAGAGACAGCAGCGTTTTTTTTATCACTATGAGGTTTTTCACTTGAATGTAATAGATTTGACTCAAGTTTGTATGTTTTACCTGATGCTTCCTTTGATGGTTATTTGTCATCATTGATTCTCGTATCTGGAATCTCAATGATTGTTTTTGGATGTATGTCGATCAAGTTGGCTCTCTGAGGCTGAAGATTTTTCTCCTTGTATGGTGAGACTTGAAGTCTCTGTTAGTGTTACAGGACAGAGCTCTGCTGAGAAATCTAGGCTTTGCATCGTGTTACTCTCCTCTGGGACCAGAAGTATTTACTTTTCCTAAGCATTGGGCACTCATTAAATTAGTTTGATCTTCACATTTTGTTCTTCACTATAAACAAGGAGAACTTACTTTTTGAAGCTGCAACTTGTGAAGCATACCATGGCAAAGTGATTTAAAAACCTGTACTAAATAAATTAATGGAAAACTATACAGCTGAGGCTGAAATATTTCTCATTTTGGGAGTGCTGAAGGCTCTGGCAGGACTAGTCACCTGATTTGTTACTAACCAAAGACATTTTCAGGAAGGTCTTCTTGAATGTTTTCATTACAGTTGCTGTTATTGGAATGAACTTCTAACCATTAAAGTAGATCACAGGGCTCAGGAGTGCTTAACGCCTGTTTTTTGTCTTTGGTGCTTTGACCCCATGTTAGGAGAGAAGCAGAGAAATAAGAGATTTTGCCTTGCTCTTTCTCTGAAAATCCACCTTATCCTTCCTCTTCCCATACCCCCACAGGGAGCACTTAGTTGACTTGGAGGCAACATGGTTAGCAGAGGCTTGCCCCATGTAGCCTTTTTATTTTCTAGCAAAATATTGGCAGCACAAAAAGCCAGGCTGTTTCAAATCCCTGGTTGCTTTCATATCAATGAAGTGTACATTTTTGCTAGATTAATGAAGGTCAAATAATTGAATAGTAGCAGTTAATTGCAGTGGTACAAAGTGTCTTCAGAATAGCAACATGATACAGCATAAAAGTTTGATCTTCATCGCAATGGAAATTTTATTTCTCTGAAATGCCTGGGAGAACTGTATTTCGGTGTTTACTGATGTCCTCAATTGGTTAAGCTTAACAATGTGCTTTAGGTGGTGTGCTGAGATCCTTATACCTAAGAAACTGTGTTGAGTGTCTTTGAGATAAACTGTTCTAGGAAGCACAGAGATTAGTTGTGTTATTTGACATGTTATGAGTGGTGGATGAATGGTGGGACAAAGGCATATGAAGGAGAGATAAAGTTGGGAGACCATGTTCCAGTTGCCAAGTGGTGGTGCTGTATTATCTCTACTAAAACAGTAACTGCAGAATGGGGAGAAACAATTGGGATTTAGATTTAGTGGCTAGTTGTCAGCTGAAGGTTGTACTAAGAGGAATGCATGAAAACTACCAAAATTATGAACATGTTAGCAACATTTAGAAGCTGAAGGGTTCTCTCATGCAGGGTATTACGCTGACCATCCTCATGTACTGTGGAGGGGGAACTGCTAGGCGGGTGGCCTCAGCAGCTTTCCTCACTGGTTTCTTCATTCAGATCAACATAGAGATTGCATAGATCAGACATTAAAGAGTTTTTATGCTATTTTTCAGTTGGTCCTACTTAAAGATGAGCATATGGGAAATGTGACCCAGAAACACCTTTAGCTCTGTTGGTTGGCATTACAGAGTGGTGTCTTCTTCCACTTACTACTCACACCTATTGCCCTGCCCTTTGTTTTGTTTTGGTTTTTATTTCCTTCTTCATTTCTATGGAGTGGCTATAAATAAGACTAGCACAATTCCCATGGTGAATGTCCACTATCTATCGCTTCCTTTTTTCGTTACATGCCATTCATAGCTAAAACACTGAGGGGGTTTTTTTGCTTGTTTTTTAAAACTTCATCAGAAATCGCTGAAGTTTATTTAAATAACACAATATCTTTTTCTTCTTCAGAAATTAAGTGCTGTTTCGCAGTTACATATATAGGAAAAAAATCCTTTATTTTAAGATTTTTTTTTTTTCTGCTCATAACACTCCAGAAAATTAGGATCCTAAACACTATTACTTGAGAATTGGAGGTACAAAACTTTGTCTTTTTCTTTATTCTGTTGTAGAATGTGCAAAACCAGTCACATTGCTCTACTCCTCTGGTTTAAACTGTCTCTGAGTAGCAAAGAAACTAGATAGAGATGTACATACAGCTTTTAACTAGTTGTTACTGAACCAGCTTTTAGTTCTTTCCAAATGTTTGGTGTTACTGATGCACTATTAGACAGTATATCAGGAAGAGTTTGCTGCAGATGCCCCACTTCTGGCGGAGTGGCACATCACATCTTCCCCTCTCATTCTCTTAGTACTGGAAGCAAGAGGGAGTCTCCAGCTGGAGCACCAGGAGACCTGCCTCTGTGTCTGGTGTGTGACGTTTTCTAGCATGATGAAAAATAGATTCGGATCCTCCCAAATAGAACATGCAGCTTCCATCTCCATTTTGGCTCCAAGGATGTTCTGGGTGGATAAGGCCTTGTTTTTCTTTAAAATTCAATCAAAATCTTCATTCAACACATGTTTATATTTCTTTAGATGGGAATAATATAATTTGTTTCTGTTAAAACCAGTATTTTGCTTATGAAATGGTTTCCGTGCTAGAGAATCTGTCATGATTTAATGCTCTTTGGAGAGCCTTTGCAAACTGTCTTTTCTCTTGTCTCAGTTTTCCTTTCTGTAGAATGAGATTTATAAGGCTAGTTTCTTTTCTAGGTACTTTGAGACCTACGAGTGACAAGTACTAATTGCTGGTGATGGAAGTGATGTTTATTTATTTTCTGTGTGAACTTTTTCTACTCTTTTTGCTTATATTAAGAAGGTGCTAGGACTTCCCCAGTTTATCTCCTAAGGAAGAAAAACACCTTCACACAGTGACACAGAGGTTCAAATGCACCCTTACATCATACTGCTACTTTTGTTAGAGACAAGTGTGTTTCAAGTACCCCTCATAAACTCAAGTGGGAAAGGTTCATAATCTGGATCAAAGCCAAGCAGTTTAAATATCTGTCACTTACTCCACACACAAATTGTGTGACTGTCTTCCATGCTTGTGTGATGCTCAGTTTTGCAGACAATCCAGTGTTAAGCTGGCTGCCTTTCTTCCGTTCCTCAGCGGCACGGAAGTTTCAGGAGGGGATTTTCAAATATCTGACTTTTGAGATTCCAGGACATGATTTGTCAGAGGCACAAAGCCTCCAATTCCCTCTGAAATTTAGAAAGACATGCAGGTACATGGTGTCTCCATGTGAGTTTAAAATTACTACTTTTTTCCAATACTTGTTGTTTACATGATGATATGTGATAAATGTGATGCTGTAAAAGTGGCTTTACTAAATCCCCCACTGCTGTTTATAGACTATCCTTGTCTGTTTTTTAATCTGTGTTTGTGGTAATGAGAGCCAGAGAACAAAGGTGGGAGGGGGTTGTTGGAGGTGTGTGTGTCTTTATGTCTGCTTACTCTTTTGGTTTATCAGCCTAAAAGGGAGTGTGAAAATAGTATGTTACCTAATCATTCCTTCCCCATGTGCTGTCAATCATAACGTATACAGAAGTTGCATCTGCGAAACTTGACATGCGCAGGTTTCAATAATTTGGCTAGGCTCCATTCTTTTGGCAAGTGCCCATAGAGACCAGTTGTGGATTGTCAGTTTTTATACCAAGTGTGCATTTGTGAGTTTGTGTAAATACTTGGGCTTGTTGTCATATAAGTATTCTGAACATTTCTGCTTTAATTTTGTGGGAGTGTTTGGTTTTGGTTTGAAGTTCAGTTAAATGTGATGAATATTGTACTCGTGGCTCGTGTTTCTTTTAAAGTCATGAAAAGTTGACACAAATAGAATGCAGAATTGAGGCTCCAGTTTCTGATTCAGGGGCAAAAACCCTTCACAGAATCTGCAGATCTTCCATTTGAAAAATTGGGATCCTTGATAAAATGCAGAACATCATTTTTCCCCAAATGTCTGCTTCACACTAAGTTCAGAGCGACTTCTCTCTCTTTAAGTGTGTTTGCATGTTTTGTTAAGAGGATCTGATTTTCTGTGCTCATTAGTCTCTCTTAAATCTTCTTTTCCAATTACTGCACAGCAAGCATTCCCTCCCCCCAGTATTCACCTAAGTGGCACTCTCTTTTCGTTTTCCTCCTGATTCAGAAGGGCTTCAGGCGGTTTCTGTGCAAGACTGACGGCCAGCTCTGCTCATCCTTCCAGAGTTTGTGCAGGCTGGTAAAAAACAAACCTTTTCGCTTTCTTTCTAGGCCACTTTTTGCATTCACTCTTTTTTTGGCCTTGAGCAGGAGTAATAAGTAATGAATGAGCAACCAACACCAGCCCTTAGTAAACTGGTATTTGTGGATATTAGCAGTGTAAATTTTTGTAAACTGTCAGAACTTGGCCGAAGATGCCCGAATGCAGTTCTTGAGATATTTCAGTTTTAGGGCAGCTTTCATTCATGGTTGATTCATTCCCTCTCTTGTCTTCCCAAGTATTCATTTTTTAAAAATCTATTTCTGCCTTGTTTGTACAGTTCATAAATTGTAGTGAATAATGCATGTCCTGCATTTGTACAGGACTTAAACCAGTGGCATTTTTATGGTGTTTGAATAACTGGAGTTAGTTTTAGTCATGCTGCTTTCCAGGCCAGAACAGGAAACAAAAAAATAAAATCAATGTAACAGTGAAGCTTTCACTAAAAGCTTATGAAAAGAGGGGTGATGTTACAGTTGTTCTCCTTGTGGAAGCTCCCTTTCATCTCCACATTTGTTTTAATTTTTTTTGGTAACGAACAGTTGAATGTAAATGTAATGGGAAGATAAAATGAACACTTAATAAAACAAGTGCTTCTATACTTAGGAAAGACGCAGTTGTTATCAGTGGAAAATTCCAGGCACTGTTGCTTTTAACGTCATATTAAGTGGCACCTAGAAGTGTTTTGTGTTCGTAACATTTGCCAGAATATAAATGGAAAGGATTTCTGACAAAAATAATGTTGGTGTTGTGTGGAGTATAAAGGAATGCTGTAGCGTCGCATAAAAGCAAGAGTAGCGTCATTGTTAATATGAAGATAAGCAGAAGAGGGTGTATAATCTACTGTGCAGCTCTGGGAGTGCCAGTTTCACCCTTTAAGAACATAGTAGAATAAGGTGCCAGAGACGAGACAGTCATGGGGGACTGCCAAGTGGCTGCAGCCTCTTGTAGTGAGAGTATCTTTGACTCATACAGTGGCAGTGTGCATCCCTAAGGATCTTGAAGAGTCTTTCCAGAGTTAATATATTGACTTCATAGTTAATTGTTTGAGGCTTTTGCGCAATACCATCAAGGGTGCTAGAGGGAGTGAAACCTTGCTAGTTAAGCAGTGTCCAGCATTCCAGTTTACTTCCCTTGCTAATCCCCTGTTAAATTCCTGTTTTATTCAGAAACCTCTGCTAGATGCAGATTTTGAGCACGTACAGATCTTTCACGCTTAGTCTCTGATTATAGGCCAGGACTGTGCTGCTGGTCCTGTGTATGCACTTGTAATTCAAATAACCAGCACAGGCAGGATATTCCAAACGGAAGTGCAGGAGCTTTTTGTTTTTATTCTCTCATGCCACCTTTATGTGGAAGTTCCACCTGATTGCATATCTAAACACCAGGTCCTGGCCAGTAGCTTGACAATGTCACAGCAACTGCATAGTAGTATTGTTTTCAGAAGCTTAGAAAATACCCAGTCTGTGCACTGATGAAGGGTTTGGCACTGTCTGGAGTTGAGATAATTCAGCTTGCAGTTGTGTGTTTGTACTAATCCAGCACAAAGCTGTGCCACTGTAAAACATGTTGTCTTGTATGCTGCTTTTCCACTTAACAGTGTATGCCAGCACTGGATTTCACAGAGTCTTGTACAATGAATCTGGTAGGAGCCTGACCCAGATACAAATAACCCTTGTGTATGGGATGGAGGGAGAGTGTAGGACTAGGGCTCTCAGGAGAGAGCTGAAAGGTATGGATGTTTGAAGTGGTGAGAAAGGGCAGGAGAACAGCCCTCCGTCCCTTTGGTAGCAATGTAAATTTTCATGTAAATGCCATCATTAAGTGACTGTGTGTTTGCTCTCAAATCCCTGTAACTATGCCCTCAGTAGCAAATCTCTGCTTGCCTTTTTTTTGATTATTATTTTTTTTTTTCCCCTGCATGGTGAATACTATACCTGACCTTAGCATTTGTTTTCTTCTATCTCTCTTAGTATCCCAGCAACCATGTAGTTGCTATGCTTTGCTCTTAATTCTTCTGTAAGCTGTTGTGCTAAGGGATCATTCATATCTTCCTCTCTTGCTGTGGTTATCAAACCTGACCTTGATAAAGTTCAGAAGCATCAGCTGCAGTATAAACAATCCTGGGAAAGGAGAAAATGTATAAAACCCAGTAACTTGGACAGTCAAATTCCTCCCTGGCTTATGTGGGGCAAATATGTGAGGTCTCTTAATAAAGCATGTAATGCCTTCTGTGCAATGGGAATTTCATCTGTGAAGGAGGCTTCAACAAACGTTCTCGTAGAAGTGTAATGGCTAGAGGGAGTGCTGCTTTTTAGAAAGCATTTTAATGCCGTTACTGTTTATTCTCTTTCTTCTAAAAATCTTTCCACTTTCTAAAAGATACAATGGCAATATTTTCTGTAAATAGCATTAGCATTTTATTTTTTTATTGGAAAAGCTTTGAAAAGTCATAAAACAGATGCAATAATACAATTCCATCTAACCAAAGAGAGGCATGTTGCCCCCCCCCCCTTGCAAAACAGAACAACTCATTATCACAGTTTTAAACACTTTCTACAAAGAGGAGAAGGAGCAAGTTAGTGCACTAGCAAAGGACTTCATATGCTTGCTTTGTAAAGACCTGTATGACATTGCAAAACTGAATGGGTCTGATTCTTGTAATAACAAGAAACCTGCATGAAAACAGCAGGTGTGGGGAGTGGGAATTGTCCTTTATTTGTTGTACTGTTTGCCAGTTTTGAGGTTCCAAATTCCCAACACTAATCTAGGATGCTGCAAACTGGGATAATGGTGTGTATGTCATGCTGGCTGCTTATTCTGTGGGAATCTTTTGTGTAGCGTCCATGCATAGAAATATGGCTATATATTTTTAAAGTGGACTGTTTCTTGAATGAGTTTCAATCTTAGTTTTCAGTCTGTGAAGTTTGAGCATAACTGTGATTGGCAGTTCTGTCTTAGTCACATGTACTTGGTCCCAGCATCATTTAACACTTAACACTGAGAAGTCCTGATCCGTCATCAAGGGCTGGCTTGCCCTTTATTTCCTAAACTTTATTCAGTGTAGATCCTAAAATCTGAATTTTCCTTCAGTTGTTTGTGAGATGCTACTTTTCTCCCAGTTTTTAATTTGCTTGGTTTTTTTCCCATACTTGTACCCCAAATTGTCATATTGCTCTCCCATCAACTTTGGTTTGTATGAACTTCAAGCCTAGGAAACAAAGTATTTGTTGGTGGATTTCATGTCCCTTAGCCTTTGTGGTATTTAGCTCTGTACTTGTCACTCTGAGCTTTTTAATCTTCAGAGTTGTTCTTTCTTGAACATGTTCTACTATTTCAGTGACTTTCTGGTAGCACAATACCCAGAACCAAGCATGTTTTTCCAGCTGGATGTACGCCAGGGCTATTTAAAGTCACTGTTTCACTCTTCACCTGCTTTCTCCATGATATGCCATATTGTACATGGGCAATTCAGACTTGAATTAAGCTGATTTTCAGGCAGGTTAAATTGTGAATTCCTATCAAGTTTATTCTCCCTGTTAGTTGTGACCCCTCTTATATTAATTACTTTGCAGGTTGCTTGTCTGTGTAAAGTATGTATTAGGGATTTTTTTTTTCTAAGCCTTACTCATTTTATTTATTTATGTATTTTCTGTGCTATATTTCACCACTCGTGGTTGGCAGAGCTGACCTCTCTATGATTCAACTTTATTTCTCAGTACCTCACAACTTGATGATGGCTCAATTTTGATTTGAATTATGTACTCCTCCTCCTGCATTAAAAATTCCCTAAAGAACGCCACGTGTATCAATGGCTGGAATAAGGGTGCAAGTGCAAGATTAGATGTTCTCTCCCTCATGACTGCTAGAGATTTGTGGAAGTACAGCAAAATGTGATGCAGCCTAGGTGTTGCTGCCAAGAACTGCAGAAATGATTCCTTGCCTTCCTTTTAAAGTGATTTGAAATTAAGGCCTGATTCTGTGGTCGCGGCCTCCTTTCAGCTTTCTTGCATGAGAGCCCCTAGCCCTGTCTTGTTTTCGTGGCAGGAAGATGGATGATTCTCGGGGTTGTCTGAATTAAGGTCACTGTTGAGCTGAAACACTTGGCCTGGTGTTAGGAGGAAATCTGGGTGGGAAGGAAGAGATGGGTAAAACCCTTCTTCCCTTACCCAGGGAAGGGAGCAGCTGTGGAGCTCAAGGATGGCTGCTCTGCCTTTGCAGATCTAATCTTTTTCCCACCACAGGGAAGCAAAGAGCAAGAGGCTTCTCTGTGATAATAGTCCATTTGTGCTTGCTGATGCCACATCCACCTCTTCTTTCTCCCTCGTAGCTCAGTGAGATGGTAGGGCAAGTGCTGTGTCCCTGAGGCATAACCTGTGAAGACACTTCTAGATGGACACTCCTATTCCTTTCCTCCACTGTCACATGAGCAAAAGGAACCATTTGTGCTCTTGCTGACATTGGCTGTGCCAATTCTTTGCTTTGTATTAGCTGGTGCTAAGGAATGCTCTTTCTCCTAAATACTGAATGCCTGTAAAATGCAGAGAGAAGAATGGTACCTGCAGTGGGCAGTTAATGATAGCAGGGCAGCACAGGCAGTTGGCCGAAAGAGATCATTCAGTTTGTGTAACTACTTTCCTAGGTGTTAGTAATGGGCTGTGAAAACTTCACAGCTGTAGTAGAGATAGTGCTAAATTATTTAAGCTGCACCTTTCAAGGAAAGAAACCAATAAAATCCATTGCTGCTTTTGAGCAGCCTGGTCTAGTGGAAGGTGTTCCTGCCCATGGCAGGAGGCTTGGAGCTAGATGAACTTCAAGGTCCCTTCCAGTCTCAACCATTATGTGGTTCTGTAATTCCATGATTCTATGAGATTAGCTTTTACTTTGTCATTTTTGAACTACACCTTTACTTTGTAATACCATGTGCTACGGGGGATGCTATGCTACTCTGCGCTCAGACGCTGAACTGCTTTAGGCTGAAACGACAAGCATGTTTGGACAAGATTATTTTGATTAGTACAGTTAAAGCTCCAGCCATGATTGGCCTAACTTATTCAAATGTAGTTGCCCTCTAGTCCAGAGAAAAATTATTTTCCCACTGTTAAGAAACATGATGGAATTAGTAATGTGTGTTCAGTAATAAATATTTGCATATAGGCTAACATAGCAAAGATTTTCTTAATGTATTTTTTCCTCCAGCAGCTAGCTGTGCCTCAGCAGTGACTTGAAGGCTTGCCAGGTTGTGAAAGCCAAGGCCAAGCCCTTGTCGAAAAACGAACTAGTAGGGAACTTTGGATGCCACTGTGCAAAGGATACCGTTTTAACTTAACTGATGTTTGCAGTCCAAGTCTGATAAATCTTGGAAGAGGTGCCAGGTGACAAAAATAATTGTATTTCATAGGGCAGATGGAAAAGAGTGCTGTATTTCAAGCAGGTATTTTGCTTTGTAGCTGTGGAGAGTTCAAGTTGAGGACTTGAAGTTGTGTATGGCTTTCTGTATATGAGTCCTAAAAGTGTAGCTTACTCTCATTATTTGGCTTTGTGTACTTGGGAGACAAGATACTTGAGTGTAAATGGACCACTTCTATGTTGCCACACCATTCAAAGCAGCTAGAAAGCTGTTTAGAGTAGTCAACTGCATGTGCTCAAAAATGAGTCAAGTGTCTTGTAATTCTGGGAAGTGCTGAGAAGTAATTTTAGCGTATTCTTTTTTTTTTTTTTTTAAATTGGCTGAAACATGATATCAGAAACAATTTTTTTGTTGTTGTTTTCATCTGTTCAGAGTGACAAATTGAAGCACAGAGTTGTAATACAAAATACTCTCATTGTTGTTACATATATATGTACTCCGTAAGATTAGCTATATTCCAAAGCCAAAAGCACCTCAGTCAGTCAGCTAAGGAAGCCTTATATGGTAAGTTAAAAACCAAACCAACACTATTAGTAGCATTTAATGGACAAAATACTAGTCTGTTCTTAACTTTGCAAAGCCGCTTGCCTTGGTTGTCAGCAGCTTTAATGTTTAATTGGCTTCTTGTATAGGCACTTACTGTACCGGAGTTGAAGAGTTTCTTTCTAATTTTAGGGCAAACTATTAGGTTTGCAGAGGTGTTAGGTTAAAGTAAGGGATTTCCTTAGAAGAATTTTGCTAGAGAAGCACTGGTAACTTCTACAGTGTTTTCAATTAAGATGGGTTCATATTTAAGTAGTTGTGTTTAATCTCTTAGTTTTCTTGTCATTCAGTCTTAAAGACAAAATTCACCTTGTTCAATAAATGGGTTGATTGGCTTTATAAGGCCATATATTTCTTGTTTACCATGTCAAATCCTTGTGGGTTGTTTCTTTTGGGTGGAGATGAATTTCTGACTTTGAAACTTACCTAATCCCAACTGCATTAAGGACTGTTTCCTTTTTTTGGCTGTGGTGTAATGCTATTGAGGGGGATATAGAAAAGCATTCTTCAGCACTGTAGTGGGAGAAGCAAAGGAAAAAAATTCATGACACAGTGTACAGTGATAGTTCCTGATGTTGTCACTTTATATTGCATGACATGGTATCTGTGACTAAGAGACTTTCACTGTAATAGTTTTGAGCTGGTGTCTGTTAATTCAGCCAGTCATGTGGATAACTGTAATACAAAACAATATGTGACAATCCTAAAGTATTCTGTAAGCACCAAACACGACTTTGAAGTTTGTCTGGTCTGGGTTGACTGACTCAGGCAAGATTAAATTTAGATTCATTGATCCTTAAGGACTCTGCACATATATATTACTTACAGGAAGAATCATGACTTGGTATCTTTCCTAAGTCTTAGTAGACCACTTCCCAAACAAAAAGGAGCTAAGGTTCTACCAATTTATGATTTTTTTTTTTAATGGTAATATTGGTCATTGTGCATGAAAGATGAAGCAAGACAACTGTTAAATCCATCACAAATGGTAGATCTTAATCCAGGCAGCACTTAGCTTTGCCATTCCTTGCCTCCCAGCAGAGCACAGTGCTACCTTTAACATAACTTCTTTGAACAACCATAGGTTTAATGAGCTGACTTATCAGAAATTGCAGATGCTACAAATTTTATTCCCACAAAACTTTCAAACCTAGAATGTGCTTGCAGTAAGCAGCTGTATAGCCGCTTTTCTTTAGGCACCACGTTTGAGAGAATTTTCACAGGTTTTCTGTTGGTCTTATTGCTTGGGGGATGTGGTTGTGAATGAGCATGGAACAAGAAATATTAGCCATAATCATATGAGCCAGCAGCATGCGCTTGCAACCCAGAAAGCCAAATGTATTCTGGGCTGCATCAAAAGGAGCGTGACCAGCAGGTTGAAGGAGGTGACCCTGCCCCTCTGCTCTGCTCTCATGAGACCTCACTTGGGATATTGTGTACAGTGAAAGGACATGGAACTGTTGGAGCAAGTCCAGAGGAGGGCCACAAGGATGATGAGGGGACTGGAGCACCTCCTGTTTGAAGGCAGGCTGAGAAAGTTGGGTCTGTTCATCCTGGAGAAGAGAAGGCTGCATGGAGAGCTCATAGCAGCCTTCCAGTATCTGAAGGAGGCCTATAGGGATGCTGGGGAGGGACTCTTCATTAGTGACTGCAGTGATAGGACAAGGGGTGATGGGTTCAAACTTAAGCAGGGGAGGTTCAAGTTAGATATAAGGAGGAAGTTCTTCACTGTGAGGGTGGCGAGGCACTGGAACAGGTTGACCAAGGAAGTAGTAAATGCTCCATCGCCGGCAGTGTTCAAGGCAAGGTTGGACAGAGCCTTGGGTGACATTGTTTAGCATGAGGTGCCCTGCCTATACCGGGGGGGTTGGAACAAGGTGATCTAAAGGTCCTTTCCAACCCAAACCATTCTATGTTTCTATAGATCAGTGAACCATTTAAAGATAAAATTTCAATTTAATGTTATTTTACTTTTCCTCATAACACACTGTTTATCCCATGATTAGGGGAAGAGGAGTGTGTGTGTGTGTGTTACAGTCTTGGAAGATTTTAACACTAGTGAGTTGTGTCATTTTATATCACTGGTTTTAAGTTATGAACAAAAGATGGAAAATGTGTTTCTGTTTTATCAGTGGACAAGCTGGGGATTGAACTGACCTAGACTGAATAGGCAGAAAAAAGTACTTTTTCAACTTACAGACAAGACAGCAGCTGTCAGGAGTTGGTTCCTGACCCAGCACATCATGGTTTGGGGTTTTTAGGCAATGAATTCTCTCCATTTAGTGTTAAAATTCACTGGAAGAAGCATGACCTGCTTGACAGTTGTTTACCTGATTTTAATTGCTGATGATATGTCTTGATCTTAATACAGTTTATTGTAATTTGAAATTAAATTTAAACCAGTTTAGAGCAGTGCAGGTAAAAATAGCCTAAAATCTATTTAAAATAATAATAAGAAAAGACATATTTTATTTTTCATGTTTTTCCTTCCTCTTTCTTCCAAAAACGTAAAAAGACAAGATAGGCCTGGGTGCCTCCCAGATAATAAAAAGAAAGATCTTTTCTTCAGGATTAAAAAACCGGGTGGAGGATAATGATACTTCATGCTACTGATGCTGGGATTCCTCATTCTGATCACGAAAGTTCTAACTGAAACCTTCCCTTATGTGGATTCCTGATACAAATATTTGTAATACTTTTTATGTTTGTGTATTAAAATTTTCTTCATAAAACATTCTAGTTAGTTGCTTACTTTGCTTCCAAACCGTAATGTTGTTAGTTCATATTAAGTTCAACTGTTGTCCTCCATTCGTTGTAAGGCACATAAGCCAGGCTTTTGTGAAGATTAATGGAAAGCTTGAAACCTGTTACTTGTGAAACTTTTATTGTTGGAAACAGAATTTAACCAGAACTGTATTCCCCTATTCTGTACTTTAAATGTACACACATCAAGGGGAATTTCTCTTTTTCTGTATGCTAAAGTTACAGGTGGGGGTCAAGCAAGTGAATGGTAAAAGTTATCTGCAGTTACCAGCAGGTCTAAAGCTATCAAACCAACTTGTTTGCAGTGCTTACAAGAATTGCAGCAGGATCTGAACATTTTGTGATGTTTGCTGTAACTATGTAAAATGATTAAAAAAAAAAAAAAAAGATAAAATGTTTTAAAACACGGGCACTGGGCTGAAGTGTGTTTTAAGAAACTTTTTTATAAGTAAGATTGTTTTACATAAAGCAAATCTGAATTAAGCTGAAAAGCAATTTTAAGGTTTCGGAAACAACAAGCCACTTTGTGAATGCCCAGACAGATATCTAGGATACTACCTACTTCTGTTGTTTTGGAGGCTAATTATACAATTATTTTATGCAGGTTCCAAGTGGAACACCTCGTCAGAGTTACCCAACTACCAGCTATCAGGACTTCAGCAACTGGGAATCTCTAATGAAAATTAAAGAGGGCCTGCTAAGACAGAAAGAGATTGTTATCGATCGGTGAGTAACCTACTCAGAGCTCCTGCTGCGCTGATTAGATGTTGTAAAAGCTGTGATGTAGAAACTGTCTTGCAGGAGAGGTGCTTACTCAGTAAAGTTGCTAGGTTCCAGTCCAGGAAATATTTATACAAAAAAACGTGAGAGGTGATCCTTGTAGGAGTTCTTGATGTTTGGATAAAATGAGGTCTTAACCCAGAAAACGTGCTTTTAATAAAGGGCTTGAGCTTGCTTGTAGGGCGTTTAAAAAGGACACGTATATATTTGATAAAGGTATCATTTGGCTCAGTCTGTGTTTCAATAATTAACTCTTGGCTCATGCCTGAGAGAAGAGTGTTTGATAGTGAAATAGTTGTGTCTTATTGATAGTTTGCTCCACAGCATGAGGAGAGCTGTGTAAAGCAGGTGTGTGTTGATCACAGGAATGTCAGGCGTCAATTATGAATGTTTTTATACCTCATGTTGCAGTTCTCATCTTTTAATGGGTGGACAATTCGGGCATTGCAAGGAATCGCAGTGGTTTAAGGTGTTTCTGTCCCCTAGCAATCTGGCCAGTAACTGCTGGCACTGTAGTGATGATGCTTGGCATCAGTTTACTCAGTTTGATGGGGCATTTAGTGTGCACTTAGCTGCCTCTGCAGCTGAAGATGGTACACAAAGGTACAAGCTGCAGGGGCTGTGGCATGGGCACACCATCCCACTCTGCCAGCCCTCTTGCAGAGGTGATGGTCTTCTAAGGGGATGAGCAGTTAAAATGGAAATATCCTTTAACTGTTGCTTAGATCTCCCATGTCAGAGCCTTTTGATCAGCCGCTTAAAGGCTGTCTAAATTACAGTGGGTTTTTTAAGGCTTGCTGTATCAGTATTAATGCTGTATAACCTGCAGCCCACCTCTAGGGACCCAAGCTGTGAACAGCATTTGGAAGGACGTTGCCTATGATGGCTAGTCGCAGTCTGTGGTGTCTCTGCTGAGCGTATAATCCTCTGCACTCTACATGAAGACTTGTTATCCAATGGCACCTACAAAGGCAGTTCGCATTCACATTATTCTTTTCACACTGGAAATGTGTTTACAGTCAAGGGTGAAGTTTCTGAAGTGACAGCTTGTAACCTAGTTGCCTGCTAACATTGCGCAACACTATCCATGTTGAGGAAGAAAAGCTATTTCTTAATATACACTGGCAATGTGCTTCATTTTTTTTATGTACAAGTAATATTTTTGTGTGACTTAAAAATAATGAGTACTGTTCTTTCTGGATTTCTGACCAGAAGTTGATCGAGAAGATTCCTTTTCATTCCTCTGAAAAGGCAGAATACCCCCTAGAAGCTACTGAAGCAGAACGAAAACCACTTAGTGATGTTACAGGCATTTCTTTCAAGTACACTTGGTGTTACAGTTAAGCATGTTATAAATTATTATAATGCTGTATAATAATACATCACAGAAAAAGCTCTTTTTTAATATTGAGTCTCTATTTAGGGAAAACATTTGCCTTAAAAGTTATTATTTTTGAATTAAATAAAATCACATAAAATACATGGTTTGTATTATTTAAAATTAGTTCTAAAAGGTGAAGCCATATCTCATGATGAATTTACAAACTGGTAACTGGAGGATGCCTGTAAGACTTGTTTAATTCTGGCTAGACAGAAGCTGTCTAGAAGCTGTTGGAGCAGGTTAGCATCTGGCATGGTGCTCCAGTCCCAGCTGTTTGCTGCTGATGGGTAGAAGGAACAGCTGGACGAAAACAAGCGTACCTAGAACACTTTCTCTTGCCCTTGTCACCAGCCTCACTTTCAACCGCAGGGACACTACACAGTTTTTTTTAAGGTTAGACCCTCTTCTATTGGGAATTACAGTGGGGTGCTGCTAACCCAGGAGGTGGAGGAGATTAACATCGCACCGCACACCTTGTTCTGCATGATGGTGCTTAAATCTGCTGATAAGGAGGAAATGGAGGCTCTGTATGGGGCAATATCCTTAAACTTTTCTACCTTTATCTTGTTGAGAAGGGGAGGAGGTTCAGGAGAAGGAAAGAGAAACCTGCTGCCTGCTTCCTTTCTTCCCACACAATGATTTAAAAGCAACAAAAATCCAGCCCTTCTGGATTAGATTTCTAAACTTCCTTGCTTTGCATCGGAAATGTAGCAGTTTGGAACAGCTGCAAGCAAGTTTCAAATAGTTGTTAAAGATGATGCAGTGATTCAAGGAATAATGCTTACAAGGCAAGTCATCATGCTTGGGTACTTTGGTGTGTCACTGGAAGGTCAAAGCTGTGAATAGAATGTTTAAAAAACCCAAACAGCCACTTGTGTCTCTGACTACAAGTGACTTGATTTTTATTCTATACACTGTGTGGAACAGCAGATTTAATAATAGATGAGTTAAAAAGATTTGTGTTGTGTAGTCTGTCCAGCATAGCAAATGCATATTTTAAAGTATAAACATACACAGTAGCATAAACGAGTGGTTTTAAAAGTGGGTCTGGGTTAGCTTTTTTTAACTACAGTAGGAATCAGTGGCAATCTAATGAATTGTAGCCTGAGGATGGTTTTTCAGTCTGCTCTTAAAAAATGAGATAGAAACTACTTTTAGGAAGCTAAAATGTGGCATGAGAAAGGGAGCCTGGGATATGTGTGTGTGTGTATGGGATCACTATGTCACTTCTTTTAGGTGTGTGTCTTATTTTCTCCACATAAGAGCTATTGGTACAGGCTGTGAATAAGGACTTGAGGATTTTATCTGCAGGAGGAAATCTGCTGCTGTAACACTTATTACTAGAATGTCTGTCACCTACTATACAAAATAATTGGATTATATCATTGCCTTACTTCTGTGGTGGTTAGTATGTAACACTACAGTACATTTAGCACCAGAGGGAGCCAGCAGTACTTGTGTTGGTTTAGAAAATTGTAGCATCACATTTTAATTCTTTGTGTGGCCCCCCTGTTCAGTACATTCAGGACCGTGAAATTACAGTGTTTGGTACAACTGTGAACGTGTCTTGAGGCTGGCCAGCCACTGTAGATGTCTCTAGTGTGATCCTGGCACTGTTTGTTTGGCAGGAACTGTGTGTAGGGGGTACATGAATAAATGCCAAATATCTGAACATATGACATAAGCTGCTGAGAATAACACTGCATGCAGTCCAGGCTTGTGCATGTGGAGCTGAGTGCTGTTCTCTTCCAGACAGCTTAAGGGCATTTGAACAGCTTTTTAAGTAAAGGTAGATATAGAAGTATAATTCTAGTGAATGGCTGCCATTCCTCAGGGCATAATAACATTTGCATTCTTAAAACAGTTGCTGAATCATTAGCTTTCCATCCATAGGCGAACTTTGTTTTCACCAGGGCAAAAGAATTATATTTTCCTTGCCTTTTGTCAAATTGTCCTGCCTGAAGGATATCAAACTATATGTGCTCTAATAGTGCTCATATTGCTGGCAGTGTAAAACTGTAATTTTCTTAATTTGGGATGGTCTGTGAAGATCTGCAGCATTAGCATATCCCCTTGAGTGATTTTTGAGAAGGCTTTGAAGCTGTATTCCACCAAGGGTCTGAGCCACATGCATGTATAACTGTGAGTCCTGTGCAGGGAGTAGGGCTGAAGGAACCTCCTCAGAGTGCCTTGCTATGTAAAATGTTCTTTGCTTTCAATAAACCTGAAGAAGGTACGTTTATTTTTTTCTGGCAGCACCAATCACCCAGGTAACTTGTGCTGAAGCTTTTGTAGCTGGGGCTGGTAAACTTTCAGGAAGATTTTGTTACTGCATAGTTATTTTGTCAACATTTGTTTTCACATGATAACCTAAATCTTGGCACTAAGGAGAGCATGTAGGGCTACAAAGGACCTATATGCCAGGCCTATAGAGAACAAGCTGTGTAGTGGTGTCACTTCTGGTAGATGTCAGTGCTAATTGCTGTCTGCAGTAGTTGATGATCTACCTTTCTGGGTTAGACAGTTTGGTTATTAATTAGCCAAAACTTTGAAAACTTTTTCTGATATGACAGTCTTTCCTCCTAGGTCATGTTTTCTAGACCTCTGGTGGCTTACATATTCCTTGAGATCTCTCCAGCTGATTAGTGCACCTTCCCTGCAGTGTCCAAACTGGCCAGTCTAGGCCTCCCTCTCATTGGGGAGCTCATCTCTCTCGCAGGCCACGCTTGTGTAACGTTTACTTCTTGCAGTGTAACATTGTGTAGCTTTGGTCAGCTGCAATCCCAGATCCTTGTCTGTGGAGCTGGTGCCAAGTTCTTTCCTGTTCTGTAGATTTAAATGTTTTTAGAAAGTTCTGGTATTTGGCAGAGCTGGGAACAGCAGGGAGGTGCAAGGCGTACTTTGTATTCATCCTGTTGGGAGACTGCAGAAGTTGAAAACATCCCACCATGGGAAGGGAGGGTATAGTCCTTTGAGCAGACAGTGTGTCCTACTCATGCCAGGCCCCTCCTTGACAAAGTAACCCACAGCATACTGTTGCTGACTGTGCTTTTGCTTGCCTTGATTCAGCACTAGCTACCTCCCATGGGTCAGGCTGAGATTTCAAACTTCCATCAGTTCAGAAAAGTCATTTGGAAATAACAGTTGTACCAGAACAGAAATCACTTCTTGACTCTCAGAGGTAGTGTTCCCCTCTTCTCTTAAAGATAAGTTGTGACTGGTGGAGAGGTAGTATTCACTTTGAACTGCAGGCTCTTAAAACAGACTTTATTGCATAGGAAGTTTGAGATCATCTTTTCTCAAGAGCTTTGCTGATGCTGGAGTTCTTTAGCATTATCTTCCAAATTGCAGAAAACAAAGTCCCATTGTTTTTAGGACTTTTTTTACTGCTGATCTCTTTCCCTATCAGTACTCCCCACGTTTGGACTTGCGGTCCCAAGGGATCATGCCTTTAGAACAAAGGGGTATGAAAGTTAGTATCCAACTTCTTCAGCAGCAAAACAAAGCAGCATATCTCCAGCTGCCATGTGGAATAAATCGTAATACAGAAGGATCTATATGACATTGTACTTTGCATCCCAATTCTGAGGAAATCTGCTCAAGCGTTTTTATATAAAGCAACTCCTTCTCACTAACTCATAATTTTTGAAGGTAAGCATTGATTGTCATTTGGTTTGTTATGAAGTTACTAATGTCCCTTCTTTAGTGGTGGGGGAAATGCTGTTCTAATGTTCCTGAAGTCTTTGTAGATACTAGACCTGTATCTATACACGATACAGGGATTTAGTAGTAGTGGGGCTATGTAGTGTAGTGTGGCAACTACATTTATGCTAATTTAAATCTCTTGAAAGTTGAAGGGAGGGAGTGTTTCTCTGACAGACATGGGTTTCTAAAGGCTTTTTCATGTTAGAGTGAGGGACAAGATAAGTTTATGGAGAATAGATGAGTTGATCCCAGATTGAAGAAAATGTGATTTATTTCCAGATGAATGCATGTGTGAATGTCTGTAAGCATGTGTCCACAGTTGGCTTGTCCTGTGTGAATATGAGAAAATGATGTGAATATCAGTTATGTCCTACTGTTGTTTTTGAGACATACAGAGAAGCAGTTTGTATATTAAGCAGTTTATTTATTATTAATGCTGGTCTCTGAAGACAGTCCAGGCTTGTGCATGGTGAGCTTTCAAAGGGGATTTTTTGAACTCAAGGGCAGAACTACTAATGAATCAAAATCAACATCTGCCTTCCACATTGATACTTTACTCTTATGGCTGTAGCTTCTTTTTTACTCTTTCAAATGGATCCAGTTAGTGTGAAGTGGCACCAGTAGTTTTCCTCTGGATTCTAGCCAGTTTTGTAAGTAGAGTTACAGTCATCCAGGATGGGAGGAGCTTGGCTGCTATGTTTGTCTGCAGAGAATAGTGGCACAGGGAATATGCACCAGCAGAAGCAGCCCCTCACTGTTTGTGGGCAGAGACTACAAATTTAGCAGACACTTAATTGAAACACACATATGAAGGCTTTTTCTGGTCATTCCCTAGCCCATCTTTAAGAATTTTCTGAGTCTGACCTTTAAATACAAATGTCCTGGTAAGGTGATGCTGGTATCACTGAGGCCAGTATTTGGCTTGCCTTTCTCCCTTGACTAATGTGCAGAAGAGCGCCAGCTCTCTTGATTGCATAGCACTGCTGGGGTGGGCCGCAGCAGAAGTCCCTGTTCCAGTGATGGCAGCTTGGCTGCATGGTACCCACCATGTCCAGGGATGGGAAGGAGAGCCACAGCAGTGTTGCCTGGGCTCTTGTCTCTTCAGCATTATTGCAGGGCCCCAGCTCTAGGGACTAGCCCCACAGTTTTACTCAGGGCCAGCATTGTTCATATTCATAGAATTATAGAATGGTGTGGTTTGGAAGGGATATTAAAGATTATCTAATTCCAATCCCCTGCTACAGGCAGGGACACCTCACACTAGACCAGGTTGCTCAAAGCCCTGTTCAACCTGGTCTTGAACACTGCCAGGGATGGGGCAGCCACAGTTTCTCTGAGCAATGTGTTCCAGTGTCTTACCACCCTCATAGGGAAGAATTCGTTCCATATTTAAATCTAAATCTCCCCTCTTTCAGTTTAAAGCCGTTCCCCCTGGTTCTGTCAGTACATCTTTGTAGAAAGTCCTTCTCCAGATTTCCTGTAAGCCCCCTTTAGGTACTGGAAAACTGTTAGAAAGTCTTCCCTGAGTTTTTCATTTCCAGACTGGAAAAGCCCAACCATCTCAGCCTGTCTCCATAGGAGAGGTGCTCCAGCGCTCTGAACATCTTTGTGGCCCTCCTCTGGACTCACTCTAACAGGTCCACGTATTACCACAAGCCTGTCCCTGATTTTTATCCTACAGCTCCTTCAACCTCAGTAACTTCTCACTCTGCTCCCTCCCTTCCAGCCCCACAAGGGCCAGGGGTTGCCAGGGGGCATGAATCTGTGATCCAGTGAGGTGCTGAGAATTCATGTCCAGGACACAGAAAGGATACCAACGGCCTCTCTGCAAACAGACTGGGCAGCACAGTATTAGTGCGTTTTCTTCTTGTCACCTGCATATACAAACTGCAAGTGAGCTGCTTATTTACAGACCTGGATTTAGGCCAGTTAGAAACAGTTACTTGGTGTTAGGGCAGAACTGATGCTCATTACAAGAAAATAGGATAGTTGGTGGGCTTTTTTTGCAGTTTGCAAAGGCTCAGAAAGTGTTTTTTATCCTTAGATGTGTAATTGGTTGAAAGTATTCTGGGACTGACTTTTGTCCTCCCTTCCCTTCGCATCAGAAAGATAGAAGTTTGAGCTAGATTTAGTAAACCACCCTTTTCGTATACTTGATGCTCAGAACTGACTTTCTCCCCAAACACTGTGGCATTTAGGATCAAGGGCTTTTGCTTTCATCAGCAGGACATTGACAGAGACCTGTCAGAACTGTGCCGACATATATCACTTCATTGCCTTCAGTCCTTTGAGTGTGGGCTTTTAGCTTCCTAATGATTGACATGCTTCGGTTTGATTTAAATTGTAGGGCTCAACAGAAATTACTGTGTGGGAATGGAAGTATCCGTGGCAGGCAGGAAGTCAGATAAGGGGAACTACTCTCCTTAAACGCCACAAAAATAATTACTCAGATTCAACATCTTCATCAGATAGCCTGTTCTCAAGTGCCAGTGGTTTCTGTAGGGATAATAGTTGGTAATCCTGGGAAAGGCAAGAGACTTGTACAGTCCACCATGACAGGTTTTTAGCCTTTCCTTCCTTACAAAATGTCATTGATCTGCAGTAGTGGAACACAACTGAGCATTGAAATTTAGTTTGCAAAAATAATGAATGTTTGAGGAAACAGGAGACAAGGGAGCAAAGGTGTGTGTGTTTTTACAACAACTGAAAGTAAGCCAGAGTCATTACTTAGTGAAAATAGTAGGGGTTTATGTAAATAACTTAGCTAGAATGTAAATAACTAACTTGGGAAGTGGGACAAAAGAGCTGCCTCTATAGGGGACCATAAAACAAGTAGCCACCACTTAAGGCATATATAACCTGTGATTTCAGCTGCTCCCGTGAAAAGAATGTACTCACAGAGAGGAGTTAAAGTTCATACAGTTTTCATGACATGGTCTTCTGAAACATCAGTTTAAATAAGGAGTACTTGTAAATATCCCTCCCAAAAAGATGTTTTTCATTCCTGCCTTTTGTGACTTTTTTGTTAACAGTTTTCGCCACCCTCTATGTCCCTTTGATTGGCTGATGACCTTAGAGCAGGGTATTGCCTCCTTTTCTCCTTAAGTCTGAGGGGAAGGGGTAGGGTTGTGGCAAGACAGACACTTCAAGTGAAAGAGTGTTTTCTCTTTGAGCAAAGTAGCTGAGTGAAGGCATGTGAGAAGTGCCATGACTTTCACATAATATGCCAATAACTCTTACTTTACCATCAACATAGAATTGTAACACTCATTTGAGGGAAAAAGAATAGGGAATTTGTGAAGGAGAGCAGTTTCTGTGGTACCTAGGCACAGTAATTTCACTGAACCTGGTTGTGTGAGCTACAGTCCGGTTTCTGTAAATGCAAATATCAAGGTTGGGCTTCCGTCAGATTCTCCTGTATCTTGAGCTCTGGCTGCAACCTGTGTCCAGTTGTACACAGATGGCTTCTGGAATAACAAAAGGTTGAGGAACTCAGTGTCTGGAGACTTCAGTCCTGTGTAACACTGGGTGATTGGAAATTCCTGTGTTGAGTTACAGGAAAAAGAGTAGGTGCAGTGTAAATGCAGCTGCATGACTCCTTCCAGGGGAGGGAAGGTGGGGAGGATTAATCTTGTGGTTTTTTAATCCTCTTGAACCCCTGGGGAGACTTGGTGGTGCTAGCAGCAGAGCGAGGGAAGAGTGGAGGAGACTTTGCCAACATCAGCTGCTGCAGTGAGAGAATTTCAGTTTGCTCTACTCTGGCCCTCTGTGAACACAGAGGATGCATATCAGGTTATAAACACTGCGTGTAGAAACATACAAAGTGAAAGTATCATTCTCACGAGAGTATACCTGTCTAGAAGGTAAAATACCTCAGTTTCAGGATTATTTATATCTGTCCTCGGCCTACACAGAGGGGCAATTGCCATGTATCTGAGCAGAATCTTGACAGCACACTTCTGGGGACAGTGTTCCTGCTGTAGTATGTGAGCTGTGTTTGTGAGAGCCATTTGAACTTTCCACATTCCCTTTAAGTAAAGCTCACAGCCTGTGGTTGTGCAGTGGATTAATAGTAACAGCAGTGGGCTAACAGAGGATTAAAACTGTCTTAGCATATGAGAACATCAGTGATAAAATGCATCTGGTATGAAGTCTCTAAAGACTTATGGGATTGTATGTAAATAGTAAATATGTTTCTATGGTGTTTATCTTCTGTTCTGCATGTGACTGCTGGGCTGTTCTCAGAATTTTTGTTCCTGGGTGCCATGAGGTTAATGTTATTTTCAGAGAGGCAGTTATGCGAAGAAGTTTTGTGCAGGATCTACATAGCCTTAAAATATTTCTATGGCGCATTTTGTTGGCAAGGTTTTCTAGCAGTGGAGAATTTCATGCTTTGCAGAGTGAAAAGAAGCAAGCTGGTTACACTCTGTGCTAGCGCAGCTCTGTTTCATCACGGATTAATTTGTCTCACCTTTTTTCCTGCAGGGATTTGGTAGGGTAGGAAAAGGATTATGAAGGGAAATACGGTAATGTAGTTCAAACTACACTGGAAGTTTAGAAATACTGTGAAACGTTTACTTCAGGCTGTATAGTGTTTAGTTCAAGCTATTGAAATCCTGTCTGTGAAGGAAGGCACTGCTAAGTTACAATCAGCCACAAACAAAATCACTTAGTGCCTTCAAGGGATAAGTGACAGATGGATAAGTGATTTTAAAGCACATGGGGCAAGGATATTTTAATAGATCTGTCGAGTAAGTAATAAGGTGATAAAAAATTTAAAATTACTTCTGGTCATAGGTTAAGACAACTCATACTAAATAATTTTGATATCTGTGACCAAGCATGCACAAAGGTCATCAAGGCTTTCTATTTTCTCATACAGTCATGCAAACTATTGGGCTCATGTTATAAGTTAAGAGCATATTCTTTTACATAATCTGCAAATCTGTTTCTTCCAAAGTAAGTTTGCAGCTTTTTGTTTGTAGTGCCATCATAGGGACACCAACCAAAACTGTACAGACTTTCAGTGGTAAATACTCCTTTTACATTTGTACAAGCTTGTTCCGTCTAGATAGTGGAATGGAAGAGGGAAGCCTCAAAATCCCCTGTGGTGATACAGAGTATTTTACGATTTGCTATGGAATCACATAAATCATAGAATAGTTAGGGTTGGAAAGGACCTTAAGATCATCTAGTTCCAACCCCCCTGTCATGTCCAGGGACACCTCACACTAAACCATGCCATCCAAGGCTATGTCCAACCCGGCCTTGTTGCTCTGTTTTTATGAATTGCATTGAATAAATTGTTCTAAGGGACTACCACATTGTAACTTGTTTATACTGTTTTTTCATTCATTGCAAATCTTTATAGGTATAAAAATAGGGAAATATAATAAGGATGTTCCACAGGTATGCATCATGTCTTCTGTAATGTGCATAACTTAGAAGTTATAACTTATAATGTAGTCACTATTTTGAAAATATTGAATTCCTCTTGTGAACCAAATAATTGGGATACAATTGGCTGATGACTAGGAGAATGTATGTAGCTAAAATACTGCCTTTAATTGGGGTTTCACATCTTATTTTTCTTAAAATTTGCAGTTGGTGTCTTTTCAACTAATACATTTTTTGTATTAGTTTATAGATTGTATAATGTGTATTTTGAATACTCGTGATGTTTCTAAGATGTTCTTCCTCAGCATGGTCCTCCCCAAATTTAAAAAGAAAAAAAAAGCCAGCCGACTTTGGTCTTTTTCTGTACTTCAGAAGGATTTCCTTTTCCAGTGTATGCACAGGCAGTTCTTCTCCCTTGAAGTTAACCTGTATTTGCTGTTTATCTCCTCTTAACATTGGGTTTTCTCATTTTGGTTCAGCCTCATTACTTCCAGAAAAGCCATTCATACTGCATGCTTAGAGATGATGCTTTGGGAAACAATCTGCATGCTTGCCTGCAAATATGTCCTAGTATAAAACAAGAAGGAAAAAGGGAAACTAAAGGAGTGCACAGAATTCATTTTATTAGGAAGGCTGCTATGTGTGTTTCTGATGAATGCTGACAACTCCAGTCTGGAATCAGTTGCTGAGGTGCCCATTGCTCCATAGAGAGTACAGCACACCTCACAGAGCTCTGATTTGGGCAGGGGCTGAGACATGGGTTGTAATTTGCCCTGCAATCATGCTAGTTCAAATGCAGTCATGTTTTAAGTAGTGATATAATTTGTGATATAATTAAATACTGATGTAATAGTGATACTGTTTCTGCTGTACACTGGCCAAGTGATTGCTGTAAGAGGTTAATTCTGGTTTAGTATGCAGTATGGTATTTTACCCTAGGGGTATGGTACGTCTTATATAAAGCAGTTGTTTGAGAAAATCTTAAGCAAAGCATAAAAAAAGACTTTGCTGGAAAGCTGTGTTGACTATCTTATATAGTGACTTTTTCTTCCCCTTGATTTGTAAAACTTTTTAACCTGCATCAAAAGTCAGCTCTGGCAGAGAGGGGCTAAACAGAAATCCAAGTAAAATGAAGGTGTGTTTTCATTTTTCATTCTGCTTTCTCTGTACTTCCTCATATTTACACTTCTGGGCCTATGAGCAGATGACAACTAAAGCCTCCCACAAAATTGATTAAGTTTTCAAGTCTACAAGATTTGCTTATTATTTCCAATTGAGTACAGGTTCTCAGGGGTATACTAAGTGAAAGTTACATGGCAACTGTAGTTTAATAGCTCATAACCTGATGAGATCCCAGTTCTAGTGGTAAACTAGACTAGTTGCTGTCTGGCTCTGGTGGGAAAATGCCCACAGTAATGTAGACCCAGGATAGTCAAATAGCATTGTTACAGTATTCTTCAGTGTAAGTCTTAAGATCTATGTGTTTTTAATCTCTGTTCCATTCCTTTTCAAACAAAATCTGTGTATTACAGGCAAAAGCAGCAAATTAACAATTTGCATCAGAAGATAAGGGAGAATGAATTACGAGCTCAACATGCAAGACTGAGCCATCTTGTGAACTGCGAAGAACCTTACATGACTAATTTGCAGGTAGAATGGATATTTTTCTTTCAGCAAAGCTTTTAATTGCCCAGCAACTGACACCTAAAATCATGTTTACAACTTACTGCAGGCCAAAATGTGGAGCTTTTTTGATTATTGATGGTTGTGTAATTGTACAGCCATAAATTGTACGGAGGAGAATACTCCTCTGAGTGTTGTAGTTTACCTTACATTTGCAGAAATCTAAGTTACATTAACATTTTGTGCATACTTGTTTTGAAATCTGATAAAAATGGGGTAAGAATGAGGGATTGTGACACGGTACAAATAAGGGTTTAACAGAGTGCATGTAGCACAGTTATACAGGGAGATATTAGGCGATAAAGTAGTTTGATAGGAGGATTTTCTAAAAACAATTGATGAAAGGTCTTCTGAAGAGAAGGAGGTACTATCCAAAGGAGCGGTTAGGCTGTATCAATAGACTAGATGGAAGTCTAGTGAGGAGCTTGTGAGAAGGCAAACAGACTGGTAGAGTAACTTTGCACAAGATGCCTGAAAAGAATATGGGTTAGTACTTTTAGGGAACACTTACTCTGAAAGGGAATGTGTGGTGGTATTTTGGTTATAACTGTCCTGTTTTTTATCCAACTAGCGCAAACAACAGAAAGTGTAAAGCATTTTGCATGGTTAGCGTAGGCTAACCATGAAATGCAGATTTGAGGACTGGGGCTGTTTTAGTACACACTTTCTATCTACAGACCTTGACATGTCTAAAAGGCAGTGCAAAAAGAGAAGGATAGAGGTAGGTATGTAGAGAAATACCTTTTTGTTCCCCTTTTATTGCCATATCTTCTTCTGTCAAAAACACTGCACCAGGATCTCAGCTAGCATACTTCAGCATGACATCAATTATGTCCTTGGAGTAACACAGCTATGCATCAGGTGAGAATCTGGTTTGTGTGAGACAGGAGAGAAATCCCAGTGAACCCTCAGTGTGAAGTTAGGTACTCGGAAACTTTTTTAGTTATCTAGGAATGTGGCTTTTGGTGCTTTCAGAAGTTCTTTTTTTATAAAATGCTTCAAAATTCTGTCAAGATAAAGATTTATGGAGGGGAAAAAGAAAGTACTGCAGAAACTGAAATTTTAGTGTGCGTATCTTAGTATACCATAATAGACTTCAAATAAAGCAGCTGAGACATTCATCTTTCATAATTCAAAGAGTTCAAAAGTTTATACTGTAATAGGATTTCTGTTTGATTTGTGTGTGTTCTATAAGATTAGCTTACAAATGCAAATCTCCTTTAATGGAGGTTTTAATCTCTTTTAATGCTTGCTGAAGGAATTTCGATAGTTAAAAATACTGTCTATAATTTCTTTAAAGATACTGATTTACTTTACTAAAAGAATCTTGAAACTGAAAGCATAATGGGATGCATCTCCTTTTTTATTCCATGTGCAGCTGATTTCCATTTTGTCCTTGTCTGTCTGTGGGCAGTGGAGGTGGAATTGTAATTTTGAACTTCAGGAAATGGAAAGAGAGGAGGGCTTTGGTGTACAGGGCAGAAGGTATGAGGCCTGCCTTCTGATAGCTGTAGCCTCAGGTTTGTCCCTGCACCATTCTGCACCTCAGATGTGATAGCTCTAGCGTTTGGCTAGTATTAACGTTCTGCTTTCAAAAGATCTTGTGATTGGAGCATCTTTTACTTTAATATATTCATAGCTATTTTACAGAGTGTTTTTCTTCCTAGTGTATGGTATGATGATGCAGTGGCAGTGATTTGTTTTGAAAACACTTTTTGTTTGGTTTTTCAAGGGGGTCATTTTGAAAAAGTCCCATCTGTTTCAGAAGTCCGAGGGGGAAAGTGGCCCCACACTTTTCATTTCCATGTGTTGTGAATGTAAATGTGTCCAGATTCTTCTTTTTTCTTAATTTTTTGCTCCAGATTCCTGAAATGCATGCTGTTACCATGTGTTTCAATGTTTGAAAATCAAACCCCACCCTTCCTGGCAGTGGGAAAAAAATGCAGGACTGTGTTCTGCTGTGCTGCTCAATTATACAGTGATATGTGCGTGTTCATTTGTATGATTATTTTCTTTCTTTTCATAAGCAACCACAGTATGAGAACACACCGCTGCAGCCTCACGTTTCAGAAAGATCATCATCCTACCTTGAGGAGCTTGAGCGAAAGTTTGTAGCATCTGGAAATACGGAATTACAGCTCAGTGAATTTATAAAACTAATTTCAAGCAAATCCAGTGAGGACAAAAAGAAGATGGAGGAGAAAGTAAGTGTCTTTCATGTACTAAATTTCCTTTTGTTAGAACACTATTTAAGCAGTTTATGTTTTGTTTTGCAAGAAAGCAGCTTGGTATGTGCATTGCTGAGCTATTTTCAAATGGTAAATAAACTACCTGTGATCAAAAAATTGATAGATGGTGATTGAAGGTGTTGGCAATGGATAAATCTGAGCTTGTAGTGAAAGCATTCCAAAAAGTGATACAAGATGAAATAGCAATCATGATGACTGTTTTAACCAGGTATCAGTTAAACTTGCCTTGAAGAAAAGCTGTTCAGCTCTAAGAATTCATGTAGTTTGAAGTATAATTACAGTAAATTGTTTAAAAACATAGAAAGTGTGAAAATTAAATCCCTATTTTTAACATGGTTTGCAGATGTGGCTCCCATGATTTGAGATGCACTTACCAGCTGTTATGTGCTTACTCAGCAGGAGCGATTCTCTTGTAGCTTTGCTAGGATGTGCAAAGTAGACTTTAGTCTCATAGAAGGAAGGGGCTTAGATAGCTGTGTTCTGAGAATTCTATTGACAAGGGGTTTTTTTTGGAGACTGAAGCAACATCCAGTGGAAGTTTTGAATGTCTGACAACCTGCCTTTATTGTGAGCAAGAATATGCTATCGACCAAGTGGTTCCATTAAGTGGTCTAGAGATACGTGGTCAGTGTTACTCTCTCTTCTTTCATCACTGGGCCTTACTACTGGGCTTGTATTTATATTAATGTAGGTGCCAGGGGTAGGAGCAGTGAACTGGCATCTAACTAACACACAGCAGCATGTGTATGGAGGAGGAAGTTAAAGCAAACAAAACAACAAAATCCAAAGCTTGTTTTCCCCTCAACAGAGTCAGCAAGAGTGAACAACAAGGAAAAAAAAAAAACAACACATTTTTTTTTCATCTCAGCAGAAGGTAGAAAGAGTTCCAGGAGTGACGCTGGGGATTTAAAGAGGGTGGGAGGAATCCAAGGCAAACACAGTAGCTGTTAGAAGGAGAGAGGTTGCAGGTGAGGAAATTCCCTGTGCAATGTGTGCAGGACAAGAAGATTTGGAAACCATGTAGTCTCTGTCACACAAGTACTGGAGTATTCTGGCTGGTCAGTTTGTCATCCTTAGTGATATGTGAGAAACAGAGAAAGGATTCACTTAGCTGTCAGACTCCTGGCAATTTCAACCATGCAGCATTGGCTTAAATGTGTGTATTTTTATCACTGCCTTAAGTTCACTTTTGAGGTCTTTGTAAAATAAAAGATACAAAGATTCCCGGCCTTTTGGCAATCCTAAGATTTGTGCCTCATCTAGAGGGCTATCTGGAAAAAGATTCCACATATTACTGACTTAAACTTTTCAGTAGGCTCTGTTAGTGAGCTCAGACACTGACAGTGTCATGCATTTGTTTCTCAGTGAGATGGATGTCTGAAGCACTGAAATAAAAGTACATTTAGCATTTACTACAGTGACAAGTGTTTGTTATCTATGAATTACTACACCTTAGTCAAGCAGTAAAGATACTGTTTCTCATTAAATATCATTATGACTGGAAAATACTCATTTCTCGCCTGCCCTCCACTTTTTTGACTTAGGTAATAAAGCAAAGTAAGTACCAGGAATGCAGGCAAAGATAACACAATATAAAAAACTTTTTGCAGGCTGGTGGACAGTTAAGATTTACATAGAAAAAGTGTTAAAAAAGCCACTGTTCTGATGTCCTCTGATGTAGTTGCCAGACTGCATCAAAGGCAAGTTTTTGGCTCCAGGTCTTGTTGGGTGAAATTGTCAGTCCCTGTCTTTTAAGTTGTTTTCCTAGGCCAGAAGAAGAGGATGGACTAAAATATTTCCTGACCATTTGTTGTGTATGAACTTCTCCATTGGTGGAAAAATTAAGAATATTTTTAATTATTGAATTGTGTTTTCAATTCACAAGGCAGGTGGAGTGCTCTGGAGAGAGGTGTAGCAGCTGTAGTTTGAAGTTACATGTGCATCTATGACTGGGAGCTGCTGGGATTAATCATTGTTTGGTTTTGTTTTCTGTAGTAACCAACCTTTTCATGCAGCTTAGAGTACAATTCTTGAAGAATCACCAGCCTCTGCTTCCAAAGCAGGTTTATTTTTCACTGTAATCGTAAAACATGTACTCTTTCTTTCTTCTAGCTTAAAACTAGGGACCGATACATTAATAGCCTGAAAAAAAAATGCCAGAAGGAGTCTGAGCAAAACAAAGAAAAACAGAGACGGATTGAAACCTTAGAAAAATACCTGGCGGACCTGCCAACACTGGATGATATAGAAGGGCAGACTAAACAGGTAAAGGGATTTTGGTTTACTTTTTAAAAATACAATTAAGCTGCCTAGTATCTGTTGTCAGACATTTACTTTTTTAACATGTTTTTCCCTCTGTTTAGGAAGAGAGGTATTTCAGTGTTTTAGAAAGCACTTGTAGCTACTAGGGTTTCTCATGCTCAGAAATGAGCCTGAGATTATACAGAAAGTAACTGCAAGGCTGTGGCCTGCTGTAAGGCCTTCCACAAATGTGGCATCGTGTCTAACTAATGTAACCTATGCTAGCTTCAAATTCTAGAAGAGAAGAACAAGCAACTTCAAGAATCAATGACCGAGTTAGAAAAGAAGCTTGGAGAGGCCCGATCGCAGTGCAGAGAGAGAGAATTGCAACTGGTGTGTCAGAAGAAAAAAGAAAAAGAGCTGGTCACAACAGTACAGAGGTATGAACAGCTGCTTGGGCTGTGCCTGGAAACAAATGAACTTTCCTACCTGATGTCCAGACCTGATGTTATTTGCACTCTTAATCTATTACAATGCTAGTGGTTTTTCAGGTATTGCTGTGCAGAATGACAGTGTAACACAGTAAAAAATTCAACAAGATTTTTATTTGTGTCAAGTTGCAGGTAATACCACAGAGAAGAGCCTGACTAAGACATGCTTCACTACCTTTCTTTAAAGATGTGGAGCACCACTACGATGGCATCCCTGATAAATGTCAGATAAAGGATGGAATAAACATGTGCAGCAAAGGGGCATTGCGTACAAGCTGTCAGCACTCCTATTTGATAACTAATCCTGTCACGAACTGTGGAAAAGCTCCCTGGAAATAGCTGACAAGTGTATGAGGGAAGGGTCAAAGATTTAAATAAATTTAGCTGTTTCTTACCTTTTCACTGAGGATGGGGGTGTTTACAGGGAGAATCAGCTGTAGCTGATCTGCTGCCATTGAACTTCTGTAACTGAAAAAAGAAATGGGACAGATATCCATGAGAAGATTCCAAATGAAGCATGGAGACATTTTAGATCTGGGGAGCTACTTAAACACAAACCTTTTTAGAGGATGAAGGGGGAAGAATGGGAGAGTCACTTTCAGTAATTTATGTGAATGTTACTACAGTTCACCCTCCCTCCATTGGTTAAAGGTGCATGCCACAGGAGACTGAAAGTGTTTCCATGATGAAAGGAAAGCTGGTTAGGAGGCATTGCCAGCCAAATTGTTGGCACATTGTTTCCCTCTTACCAATGAAAGGGTTTTTTTCTTCATGCCTTCATGATCTATAGGGGGATCATTTTGACTTTTCTGAAAGCCAGCAAATAGTTGAGGTGGCCTCTGGTTTCTAAATTAAACAGCAAGATTAACTCTAATAAAACATATTTCCTTTCTGAGACAAGGTGAGCCAGCAAAGGCTCTAGCTACACCTAAGAGTTTGAGTTAAACTGCAGAGAGTCTGAAGATTATGCTCCCTTGTGTGGGAGCAGCTGGCAAGAGCGCCCAGCTCTTAATGCGCCCTCCTAAAAGTCACAGGGGGCTTGAAGCATAGGCCACCAGTAGTCAGTGCAGAATCTCATTCTGAACTCCACTTTGAGTTGTGTCTGCCCTGTTAAGAGAGTCTGATTTTAAAGCACCTGTAAGTATGGGAGGTTTGAAGACTCCATTGATCTATGCTGGTGCTGTCTGCCTCCCAAAGTAGCGTGAAGCAGCCATGAAAAGCACAGTTTCTTTGTTCCTGTCTGCCTTCTCTCCCTGCTCTGAACTGCTGTAGCTGTGTCTTTCGGGAGGTGTAGCACAGAATCTGGCCCATAAAACCTTTCCTGCATGAATCTATTCCTGACAGTGCCACAGACACTTCAGTAGTTCAGGATTTTTCAATCATTCATCCACTGTTGGTTTGCTCTTCTGTAAATCTGGATTCTGCTAGGTGTGGTTTAACAGTTCTGGTTGGAAGATGATGCCACTGTCTAATTATTCACTAAAACACACAGTTCTCCTTGTTTCTGTCAGCACACTTAATTTTTCTTTCATGTTAAATGACAGCTTACAACAGAAAGTAGAAAAATGCCTGGAAGACGGTATTCGCCTTCCCATGTTGGACACAAAACAGCTTCAGAGTGAGAATGAATGTCTCAAAGAAAAGAATGAGAAAGCCAGTAAGGTTAGTCTGCAAGTGATCTGTTGGTGGCATCTTTAACCTTGAGTTCTGCATTTCTTTATTTTTATTTTTTTTTAACTTTAGAAATAAATTTCTCACTAAAGAATTGCACATCTGTTGCGCATTCAAGTTTCTTTTCAGTTTCTGTCTGTTCCTGTTCACTGTTTATTTTGCATGAATTTCCTGTTCTGACTGAGTTAACTCTCTTGTCATTTACATTTTCAAATATTCTGTTAAAATCTATAGCTACACACCTGTAAGCTGATTTAAACAAAAACAACAACAAAAAAATACTTAGAGATTCCAGCCTTTTACATTACTCACTTTTATATTCTAGGTCATAGACAATCAACAAAATCAGATAGCTGGACTGATTCTAGACATGCAGGTAAGGAACAGTGTATACTCTGTTGTTTACTCTTGTACATTTTCAGTTCGTAAAAATAAGATTACTGAAGTGTGAATTTCATCAAGTATCTTCCCAAATAGGAGGCAAAGGTAGAAATTCCAAGGACTTAATCTTATGGTTTGTAATTGAGGTGTATTGTCTTACAGGCTCATAATGTGGTGGGCACTGATGTTGTATGGTTTAGCACTTCTAGTGCTCATGATAAAGTGAAAACAAGGTGCTGTGTAGTATCCTTACTCTGCTGGTCTGGTGGATGTTGTATCAGAACTGCTTGTTTCAAGTGCGAGGACTGTCTCTGTAAGTAACAGTGAAGCCTCTTATCCAGCTTTAGGGTTCAGATGATCCAAGGTACAAAAGGCGATATTGATTAGGAGCTTCACTGTTGAGACACATAGTGGAGACAGGTACTTTTGTAAACTGTGCCACTTTGCATTACACATCATTTAAGAAAGTCCCTGTTCAACTGGTTTCTGACACATCACTCACTCAAATATCTTAACTATCTTGGTGGATCTTGGGCACCTAGCTTGGAGCCAAGGATTTTTCAAAACAGCGGAGGTTGTCAGCTGGGAGTCAGGTGCAGCTCTGTGGATCAGATTAACACATTGGGCTCCTGAGACTTCAAAGTTACTTAGTGACCAGTGTTTGTTGTGGAGAAAAGGAAACATTATACAGGTTATAGCAAAGAAGGTATAACTTGCTTTTGAAAAAGCTGAGCATTTAAAACACCAAACATCTGTTTTCAGCAAATACTGAAGCCAAATTGAGTGAATTCTAGTTTCTGCATACTTCTAGATTGGCACTTGTCTTCACACATTTTGCTTCCTTACCCTCCAGAGGGACTGAAGTTACAGGGTTGTCCCTTGAGAATGAAGAAGGTGCTTCTGCTTTGGCTCTGTGCAGGTTAGCTTTGGAAGAACAACAAAATGATAGTAAACAACCAGCTGAATGCCTCCTCCTTCCGAAGTGGGAAGCATTCTGTGGAGCTAGTATCCAAATAATGAAGATACCCAAAACAGCTTGCAGTTTAACACTCACTAGGTGAACATACTTTCTTGTTTGCGCACTAGAGCTAAGTTTGCTTGTTTGTAGCTGTTGCAAGTAGGTTGTCTTCTGCAATTTAATTGCTTCCATTCTCTAGCATGCAGGTAAATAGCAGGCCTGATTCCTGTCTATAGTCATATTTTTGTTTGATGAAATTAGTGTATTAAATACATTTGTAGAGAAGTAGTAGGGGAATTTAAGTTGCAGCATAACATACATCAGTTAATTGAAAAGCAAAATCGATCATATAAGCTTCTCAAGGTTTGAAGAAGACAGTTTTATCAAACTGATGTTTTCATGGAAAAGCCTGTTACATCCAAAAATTAAGATTATTGACGTATATACTATGTGTATATGTTTATTAGAAATATGCTTTTAAGAAATGAGCACAACTTTCCTAAATGTATTATCACCAACCTAAATTTTTTCTAACCTTTCTGATGTTTTTCTAACTGTCAATTTCATCTTGAGACTTGTGATCTTTGTTCACATTTGTACAGTTGGCTGTGTTGTGTGCTTAGTCTGAAGTGACTCTGGGGAGCTGAGACTAGGAAATGCTGAATAGCTGTGGCAGTCTGTGAATAGAGTAGTGTTCCGTTCCCCAGGACTTTCTTTTATTTTTCCTCTTCTGAGGTATTTTATATAAGAACAGAAAATAAGATTTGAAAATGTTAGCCCTCAAATTACTTGTAGGCTACAGCATCTTCTTTGTATACTTGGTCTCCCTGGCCTTCCACATTTATTCCTTTGGAAGCACTGAAAATTAGGTCATTAGAAACTGAAATCCTGTGTCAGCAGAGAGGTACAGTTTATCTTCAGCTCAGATCTCATTTTATTCCCTGTTGTCTTCTGCCACGTTATAGACTTATGCTTGAGAATGTTAGTTCATTCTTTTTAACTTGCAAGCTGAAAACAAATTCTGTTTCAGACAGCAGTGTATGAAGCAATGCTAGTTTCTATTTGCTCATAATTGTGGCTGCATATATAGGACATCTTCAGAAAAAGAAAAAACTATAGGTTGCAGTGGTGTTTAAAAAAACCTGTATTTACAGGATTAATTTCAATATCAGAAAATTAACATTTTTTTGGTACAAAATAAAAGACAATGGAAGTAAGTCAGATTAAGTGATGTCTGTGTTACCCAAAGTACATCTATCAATCCTGTCAGCTGCAATAAACCCAAACTGTGCGAGGCTGGGGGTAACGCCACCAAACTGTGACTTTGGAAAGCATATGGAAAAATTAAGGATGAAGTACAAAGAACTCATAATACTGTGAGCAACTGGGAAGTCATAGCACTGTGGGCTCAGCCAGGCTGGTAAGCACATGTGCTTAAGATTAGGGTAGCAGAGAATGTTAGATACTAGGTCTGTCTTTTAGAAATACACGCTGATTTCAGATCTAATAGTTCTTGTTAAACAGTGCAACTCATGAGCTGAACGCGTGCACATAATTTGGAACGCTGTACTTTTGGAGTAGTTTGCAACTGATGTAAATTTAATGGCAGATGTAGTTCTGAAAATACACTAGAGGAGGTAATATTTCTGAACCTGTCTTCCCCACCTGAGCCCATCCTCAGGAAGGTTGCACAGTCAAACCTATAATGCCTGGTGTTGACATGAGCATGAAATTTGTAAGTGCTAGTACTAAGGCATGGATTGTAACTGTGGCTCTGGGTGTCCCTGGACATGCTCTTCATCAAAGGCTATTAAAATTTGAGGATACTTGTAAGCTGGGAGGGTGTTTTGGGCACTTCTGTTGCCCTGTTCTCCTTCCTCATCGTTCAGTGCCACAGACAGAGCTAGAGGGACCTTCAGTCTGACCCAGTATGGCCATTTTTCTCAGTAGATAATTAGAAAAACTAAAGAAGACTGTTCAACACCACTTGCAGGTTCTGCTCATCTGCAAAGGCAACAGAGGAAATGCCTGAAGTAGAGCTACTTCCTGCCCTCTCCCTGCCCAGAGTGTTTCCTTTGACGTGGTTCTGGGCCTTCTTTCTTCCTCCCCTTCCTCCCGCTGGTGTGTGAAGCTGTGCTTTCTCACACAGCTTATCTTTAGGATGCACATTACTTCAGCTCTTCCTTTTGAGGGGCGTGGTGTGGATGAACTGAGAAACAGGTCAAATGTGTGGAAGTAGTTTTTTTAAAGCAAGTAGTCGTTTCTGGCTTCTGCCTGCTGATTCTTATTACTTATATGAAAGTAAAGAGGGGCTGCTAGTGTGTATTAAGTGAGTATATTTTAGCACCATTGTCATGCTCATTGCAAAACTGGAAAAGAAAGTACTTTTTTTTCTTGCTGTTTGTGCAATGCAGCAGTGAATGCATTGAATGCATTGGGAAATTCTATCAAGGCTCAGTGCCTCTCATGAGTGGCAGGCCCATGAAAAACTCCATTCTGTATTGGCCCTGCCTTGCCTCTTGGCAGTTCTAATTCTTACAGCTGGCAAGTCAATTACTTGGTTTCTCATCCATTCTGTAGGCCACAAACGTGGTAAAGGGCACACCTGTAAGTAGACAATACAGTTCCCAGTACTGGTACCTGAAAGTTCTATTCTTCATATATCTTAGGAGCAACTCCTGCAAAAATAAATTCCACATATTTTCCAAAGCTAAATAGTTTTCCTAAGACCCCCAAACCAGCATACATCGACAAAGCTTGTTGTAGTTCTGTCAAGAGGAGAGTTTGGGTTTTTTTCTGTCTTTGATTAAAGTTGCAGAGTCATGGTGCAGCAATTTAAACATACTTTTTACTAAAGAGTGACCTTTATCTTTCTATGCCATTTTATTTAAGCTACCATCTAGAATTCCCTGTGGGAGAGCTGTTGGCTTTGGAAGAATTTTTAGGATTATTCCTGCAGATATTCAAGGGAAAAAAAAAAAACAAAGCCCATTCTTCTCAGACTGTGTCATTCCATAAATTGAGAGACATTGGTTTATGAAGTGCTCCTTTTCCTCCCCTCATTGTGGTCTATGGTTTCACTCTTCGGAAGGTTACAATCAAAACTGTGCCAAGATGTGTACTGTTGTTACCAATGTTTCAGCTGTATTTTGAGTGATGGGATTGGATTTGCATCTTATAATTGAGATTGGGCAACAGGTTTTACATATCAATGTGCTGAGCTAGAGATGGAGAGGACACTTTGTATGCACTGTCCTAGCGCTGCATTGGGTTTGTGAGCAATAACATTAACAACAAAAGAGGATTTCTTTTCTTCATGAAAGCTGAAAAGATATATCTGTTTTAAAGCCTCAGGAGTTTATATAATCACTATTCATCCTTATTAATATTCAGATAAGATGGTTTGACTGTTCCTCCTTCTGAATTTTGCCAGATGACCTTGAAAGAATATGTATTGATCTAAAAGCCACTAAAGAAATAAATGTGAATGCTTTTAACAGCGGACACCTGTGACCATGCTGAATTCACCCCCAAAAAAATCCACTTCGGAAATAATCTCGTGATTTCTTGGTTTTAGCTCTCTAGGTGAAAACTGTGGAACTGACAGCAGTTGATGCTGTGTTGCAGTGCTTGTTCATTTGTTGCTGCTTATGACTGGTCTGGAAGTCAGTCATGGAAAGCTCCAATACGAATATGAAAATTTAAAATCATTGCCTGTGTTTTGATTCATTTTAGTCTATGCAAGAGAAGCTTCTGCAAGAAAAACTGATTGTTCAAAAGATGACAAACGAGCTTGAAGAAAAAGAAAGGAATATAGAGCAGTTAAATAAAACTCTCTCTGAAGTAAGTAAAAACTCCAGTGACCCAACCCCTCACCACAGCAGCTGGGAAGTGCCTTGTGGAATGGTTATAAAATCCCATGGTAGGGCATAATGTGCTGCCATGTCTACCATGCAGATGTATAATAGGTATCTTTGCAACCTCAAGAAGTGAGAATTTCAAGGATGAAGGCCACTAAGCAATGGTGATATGAAATAGCTGTGTAAAAGCTGTCTATCTGCCATTCTTTGGAGGGGTACAGAAATACGGGTTGCATGCATGGAAATTAAATATTTTTAGTTATTTTTTGTGTGCTTTGGAACAGGGACTTATGCTGCAGACTAACTTTCCCCTTTTTCTCATTTACTTTTCACAAAGAACCAAAGACTGATGGAAGAGAATGCCTGCCTGAAGGAGCAGATGCGGCAGATAGAGCAGTCCAGGCAACCAGTATCTGAGAAGATGCCTATTGCAGACCAGTTGTTCAAAGAAATGTCCAATTGCTTGTTTGACTTGAAAGCACTGTGCAGTATTCTTACCCAGAGAGCTCAGGGCAAGGAGCCTAACCTTTCCTTACTGCTGGGAATCAGATGTAAGTGATGTTGGCATTCCAATGCTTAATAGTGTTTTGACACAAAAGAATAATGGTTTAGCTGAGTAGTGCTTGAACTTGCCAGGTGGACAGGCCAATGTCCCCCTTTAATGCAACTGGAGCAGTTGAGTGTGAACTATATGCCTGGAGCACTCTAGAAAAGCTGGGCTTATAGGGCACCTGGGCCATTAAATGCATATGACTACAGAGATCCTTGCCAAGTCAGGAGAGCTGGTAGCTGGCTCGTCATACGGCCCAGTCATGGATATGTTTACCCCCTGGAAAAGCATGATGTGTAGCCAGGTGTCCGTCCCTCCCTCCTGAGACACACTGCAGTCACCCACCCTGAGGGTTAATGGATGCTTTTTTGTCAAATGTGTTCTGTTCTATAAACTCATTATGAGTGAGGTGAAGCGTTAAGGAGGCGTGTTGTGGTTGTGTCAGGTGGGTTGTATTTTTTTCAAAGCTTTTGGGGTCAAGTGGTAGGAATATACATCAACTGTTGGAACATGTTCATGTCTAGTTTGAGGTGGGGGTGTCTGTGTGTATTAGGTAAGGTTAGTGCCAAGCTACTTCATCTCCAGTACTGTTAATGGCACATCTTGTATTCAGCACTTACTAAGCTGTTAAACTTAACCAAGGAAATGAGAAGCACGCCAGTCAAAGTTTCAGCATAGTGACTTTGTTGGGTCTTTTCTTTTAAGAAGCTTAATAGACAATTACATGGTGTTAACCTGAATGTATCATATTCTGTTGTTTCTGAATGTTAATTAGAATTAATCAGATGGTCCAGTTCAGCAGTGAATCTATCAGCAAGGCAGAAATGTAAAAAGTACAGTGTCCTCTGCCACAAGAGCTACTACATACCACATAGACTCACTCATCTGTACTGTTGCCCCCTAAAGTACTGGGGAGTACAGCATATACCCATCTCAAAGTCCCTGAAGCCATTGTCAGCCAGCAGGATGAAGTTTGCAGCATGTCTGTAGTACTGTCATCATCATACATGGCTTCATTTCCCAAGCCCTCCTATCCCTCCTTTCTAACCGGCCATAGTGACCTCCACAATCTCTATGAAATGGCAGTTCTACCCATTTTTTTCACTGCTGTTGAGATCCCTCAGACTTCAGAAAAGTGTCTTTCAGAGGAGCACTGATAGGCTCTGAATTGACTTATAAGTTTGTGTGGTAACCTGTTTTGTTGGCTTTTCATCGTACTAAAGCCCGATTTGTCTTGATGTAATTAGAGTGACCTACCCCTTATCTCAAAGGGGACTGACTAGTTGAAGCGTTCACAGAGTACGGTTGCTAGAGTTTTTTTAACCTTGGGTGTTGTTTCTCGTAGCACTGAACTGTTCAGCTGAAGAGAATGAAAGTTACCACAGCACAGAAACCCTTTCAAAGAAGCTCTTGGATGTTTGTCAGTTACGAAAAGATATTGATGAATTAAGAACTATAATGTCGGACCGTTATGCTCAGGATATGGGGGACAATTGCATCACTCAATGACAACGTTTCATCTAGTAGCAAATGACTTATTAAATGCTGCTATGTGACAGGTCTTTGCATTTCTATTAAGGAGCCATATTGGAGGACTGCAAATAACACCTCATGTGCATCTGTTTGAGGACTGTGCATATTTAATCTCCAGAATCTGCTGGGGAGGGGAGAGTCATTCTTTGAACATAGTGGTACAAACTACAAGAAATCTTTTCTCCAAACTACTGAATGTAGGAACAAGCTGTGAAGAATGATTCAGTTGGATACTCTGTTTCCTTCATTAGGGTTCATTTTATTAGTTCACCTAATTTCTGGAATCAGAGCATTAAAACAGTCCTGCTGCTGCTACTCTCAGTCCTTTCCTTCATCAAAGGTTTGTATGGGATTATCTGTGTTCTGAAATTAGAGGAGAGTATCAAAGGACCTATAGCTGTGTGTGGGGAAGCCAGTCTTCTGCAGCTTCACTTCACTCTAGGAATTGCAATTGGAACAATCTTGGAGCACTACAAAATGTAGTTGCACTTCAAGTTGCATAAAAAATTTGATACAGGGAAGATGTTGGTTTTAGTAATGGATGTCTAGCTTGTTTGTCCAAAAGCAGAAGACGACCAAGTTTTAATTCCTTTATGCAAATGAAGTCCATAAAATATAGTGCTTTCAAATTGTTTTAAGCACTTTCACCTTGCTGTAAGAAGTTTTGATAATGTGAAGTCTGTGACAAACCCAGAGAAGCTGGAAGGCATGAAAATACAGCATAGTACGTGGCTGTAGGGGAAAAAACCCACTGTACTTTTTGGTGTTTATACCATACTTATTTTTTCCTTAGGTCACCTCAGTTTTAAAATGTGAGTGATCTGTGTTCCATCCCTGAAGGTCTCTGAGGTGGCTGTGAACCACCTCTAACCATTTTTTACCACAGCTACAAAACAGTTGTTTGGCACTTGGCAAAATTAGGGCTCAAGACAGAATGTTCCCACTTAGCAGTATTAAGTATTTGGTTATCTGAGGACTGCAAAATTTTCCACATTGTCCGGGAATTCTTTATTTGTCCATTTATGTGGGAAGCAATTATATTAAAAAAATTAAAATCATGTTCCATAGTTTATTCAGTGAGTGTCACTTGGCAGTGCTGTTTCACTCCTCTGAGACAGATGATATTAAGGCTTCTGATTTCCTGGAACACTGCTGCAAGTTAGCTGCGCAGTTATGCATGGTGTAAAATAGTATTTAACTGAAGGAAACAGATACCTGCAAAGAGCAAAACCACTCTCAGATCACACTGTGTATGAGCATCAGCTACATATGTGGTATTAAAGGAAAGCTTCAAATGACTAAGGTTCAAGTCAGTCAACTGACCCATAGCGTGGATAACGGCAGAAGTCTCTTAGAAAGCTTAGCAATTAGAACCAAAAAACTTCTAAGGCAAGATTTTTATGGCAAAAGTGTTAATATCTTCAGTTTTGTGATTTTATTTGTGTTAATAGAAGAAAAAAAAATGGCATAGCAATGTAGACCAGCTACCAGTTTTAACTTGGAGATGTTTTGCTTTCTTTTCATCGTTGAACAGTTAATGTTGTTTTTATAATTTAGTGATTTGATTTTTTAGCTATATGGACTTATTTATTATCCTGAAACATGGACTAATTTGTGCGGGGAAAAAAAAAAGTTGTTATTTATGTTATTGCTTCATGGTATTTTCAGATAGATTAATGTGACTGGTTCAGCTCCTGTGAGCAGGAAAACAGCATCTGGGTGAAATCTCAAGTGAAATTGCCTAATGTGTCTACTTCAAGGTAAAAGAAACCCAGGCCATTTTATTTTAAATTTCTGTGCTCTTTCTGTGGGTTTGAAGGTGTGCTTTTATACTAGTGCAAAACTGAAACCAAGGATCTTTCTTTGCACAAATGGGCTTCCGCAGTTTCCTGTGCCTCTAACAGTACTGGCTTTTGTGATTAGGGACTCGGCTTTTTCCTTAGGTGTAGTTCATTGGCGGTAGTGGCCCTGCAGTGACATAGTAGTGTCCAGTTCATGGTATCTGTCTCATATCAAATTCAACAATAACATTTCAGAGGATAAACGTGAAGTATTAGGAAGAGAGGCAACACCCAAGTTCATGTTATTGTTTCCTTACATGGAAATGTTGTACCTATAAAAATTAACAAGCAACATATTTTTCTGAATTTGGTGGAAATAACAAGGAGTTTGACAGAGCAGTTAGGGAGGAGCACGAGATTCTTTGAGTCCCTTTGAACATTCAAGCTGGTAACTTGGATGGTGTGTCTCCACTGTCCTTCCACTTACATGGTGATACTGTACTGCAGAGTTGAGATCGGTAATTTTAGATTTGCAAAGCATGTCAGGAGCTTTTATGCTCTTCAAGTATTAGTTGAAGGTCCCTCAGAAAGGAGAACTTACTGTAGTTGTAATACTTTTATTATAGTGCTCTAATCTTGCACTGTCATATTTTTATTATGGACCCTGTAATATTTATGTTAACTTTAAAGCACTTGATTTTAAAAAATCCTGAGTTTATCTGCCTCAGTCAAGTTAAAGGAGGGAGAGAAAGGATGGATGTATGAGCCAAAGGTGCAGACTACCAATTGACTGTCTACAGTGATCCACTATTTTCCTTTGATTTCTTAAAATTTGGCCTGTTGTAGTAGTAGCAATTATTGTATCTGCATCAGTTTCTGGATGCCTCTAAATGGAATAAGCTTTGTCTAAGATATGCATGGTTGTTTAATTGGTTAAAATGTAGTGTGTGTGGTCTCATTCAGCATATTTAATACAGAGTTGATTAACGAATGTTAACATTTGAATTGCTTAGATTTAGTCATGACAACTTTTTGCTGTAGCTATTAGACAATCTCAAGGGCTGAAAACCAACTGCTCATGAATGGATACTGTACTGTTCTGGTTGTCAGCAAATTTGTACAGTAATGTTCTGTATAGTTTCAGGTTGAATTTATACAATCTTTTAAAAGATATTTACAGCAACTACTGTATTTAAGAATGTATTTTGAAAAAGACTTGGAAAGTAACTGTCTTCGGACAAGCTATAGGTGATGCTACGTATTTACTATATAGAAGTAATGCAGCTCAGTTGTGTAAATGTGATTTAGGTTGCTTGCCCCTGCTCTGCAGCTTTGTAGTGTGATAGTTGTGTGAAATTGTGGAAATTGCTGTAACCACGCACTTGGGCTCCAGCATTCGAAACTGCCAGTGGCCATGAAGTCATTACAAGAGCTGAATTTTCGTCCATTTCACTTACAGAGGTTTCCTTCCTTTGCCCTTGCTGCCTACCTTTCATTTCAAATGGAGGTGGCGGAGGGTTGACATTTCTCTTGCAGGGTAAGAGCACAAGGAAAGGAAGCAAACCCCTTCCTCTGTGACCTGCTGTTCTAGCACAAGCAGCAATGGCAAACTGCAGTCTCTCTGCATGGGCATAATTTGCGCCAGTTTTCCTTGTCCTTATCAATGATATTATGCAGGTGGAGTTGGAACTATAATTGGGCTCTTAAATTGGGCTTGATCTGAGAAGTTCTGTCATGAGTGGGAAAAACATCATCTGAACTAATCTGCATTCTTAGACTGCAGACAAATCAGTGGTCGTTATCTAAAGGGATGTCTTATTCTCGTAGCTCATTAGCAATATTAATTCCACAGCTGCATACCTTTGTGCCTTTTTTTGCCTGAAGTGTATATTCCCCTTGAACTTTAGAGAAGTTATTAGGATGCTGATGACTGCACCTTATTTTCTTCTTACCTGCCAATATTTTGTTCATATGCTTTTGTAGACATCTCGCATGATGTCTAGAAACAGAAGTACTGAAACTGAGTACTGGGTGTACACTTTGAATGTTAGGCTGGTTGCAGTATGCAGCGTGAGCAGGAAACTCCAACCATAGTGTGTTCATTTTGTGTATATAAATTGCAGTATATCGTTAATTCAGTGGGGAGGAGCGTCTGGAGCTATCTTTTAAAAGCACAGCTGACATATGTATTGGATCAGTCCCTGAAGACTGGTAGTTTTGTAAATTGGGTTCAATTTGTGAACCGCTCAGAATACCTCATATGTAAATAGAGTTGTCATGACTTAATCGCAATGTGTTCATTGTAAAAAGTAAAGGAGCCACTGGCTGGCTCAGCTTTAGGCTTGTTGTTCTTGCCTCTTTTTGTAATTTTTTTTAAAGTAGGGTTTACAGCTAGAATTTTGAATGCCAAAGGTCTATTTATTAAATAATGATAAAAGTTTTCATTGTTAATGACTGGTATTTTTCCACTGGAATTTGTTTGTTGATGTTTGGGATTTGTATCCACAGAGCAAAAATAAATTTTGTTACAAAATTGATTTCTTCATGTTTCTCATTTGTCCAGTAGCTGGCATGTGACAGAAGTGACCAAAGCTGGACTAAGGCCGGGAGACAAGAAAGTAATCGTGAAAGATCTTAAAAAAGTCGTGGTAGCAAAACTACTGTTTTGGTGTAATGAAAGTATTTTAGAACAGAGGTCCTTATAAAGTCCCTGATGCTTTTATAGGGAGTTCTACCTGTTATCTATTTTGGTTGCTGATTGAAGACGTTACAGCTAGGAGTTTTTTAAAGGCTAATTTGGCACAGCATAATAAGTAGAAGTGTTATGAAAGAAAAGTTGCTGAAAGATTCGTCAGCTTTGGAATAACGTGGTAGCCCCAAAGCCAGTCACACAGGGCAAGAAATAAATTTGGATGGTGCATTCAAACCGGCAGTGGGCTTGGTACCAGGAAGAAAACTGGTGATCAGAAAGGACCTATGTTTTTAATTATTGCTTTTCAGTTAGAAAGCACAAGCAGATGGCTGGTCATGCTGAGCGGTAGTTAAGGCAGTCAGAAATCCCTGCTGCCTGAAGTACTGCAAGTCTGTGTAGTCCAACACAACCCAGCAACATCGATTTCCTTTCCGTGTCAAGTTAGTGCAGTCTGAGGAAAAGCCAAAGGTTAGGGGTTGTAATCAATGTGACAGGAGTCTTCACAAGTGCTAAGTGAAGTGGGGTCACCTCAGAACGGTTTCTTCTGACAGCTCCTTGTGAGAGAATGTAGAGCTTGTTTGAAGCATTGAGTGCTGAAGGAGCTTTGCATGTCGAGTGGTGTTCCCCTTGTCCCCATCTGTACTGCATCATGCAGAGCACAAAAGTTGACACTATGTCGTCTTTTCAAAGACACGGGGAAGTTCATTCTAATTAGCTAATGCATTATATATGGTAGAGATCACTTGCTTTTCTCCAGGCTTGTGACTGAACATTGAAAGATGGGCTTCTAGCTCAATTAAGAACATTCTGTGCCCTGCATAAATGTATGTAAAGGGTTGCACGCATGCCAACTTTCCGTAAGATTCCTGAGGGTGACCTTTTGTGAACTGCTGAAAGTCAGTTTTAGGTTTCAAAGTATCATGATTAAAGCACTGCTAACAATAGTAATGACAGAAAATGTTCTGTTGCCTTTATGCCACAAACAAAATACAACTCCGAATCTGGATAAAAGTGAAAAGTTGAGCACGAATGCTGCACGTAAAACCACAGCATCTTGAATGAGGACAACTTGCAACAGCTAAATCTGCAGCAGATAGCCTACATTACGTAAATTAAGCCGCCGCAGGATGTGCTAACAGCACTAGGTCATTTGTTTTGTAAATGAATGGGTTCCGTATACTTAGAGAATGGCCAAGTGGCAAGGGAAAGCGTATACTATTACCAATGATGTTTAATTACACTTTGATACATGCATAATTCTCTTCCTACTTAGTGTGAGTTAAGCCCCCTTTGAGGGCAGATGCTGCTTTTCTTTTTCTTTTCTGGGTGTACAGGTGTGAATTCCATAGAGGTATAGGCATGTCTCAAGTCCTGGAGTTGAAGCCTGCTCAGTTTGTGAGGAACCTGATAGGTTCAGCTAATGCTTCATGGCTCTTTCATGAGCAGTTTGGAAGCTCCCCTGAGGAATGCGACCCGGAGGTATTAATAGATAACTGGTTTACTGGTGTATGTACCTGTGAAAGCATTTGCCTGGAGGAAGGCAAAAGGAAACCATTGTCATGTTCTGGGTGAGAAAAACATCATCTATTGCTGAGCAAGTGAATTGTAACGCTGGAGGTTGTGGTAAGAGATTTTTCTAACTGAAAATTCCTCAAGGGGGGAAGCCAAACAGAATCAAAAAAGCTTGTCTCCCTTACATGAAAACTGAGAATACAGGTAGTTCCTGGCTGTCCAGAGATGCCACCCCCCTCCACCCCAGACCAAATGGGTTGTATTGAGCTTTGTGGTGGACCCAGGTGCCAAACCAGAGGGTACTGCAGAGCACTACTTCTGTCAGCTGGCACTGGGGCAAGGGCCAGCCATACCCTGGACTGGTGCTGAGCTGGTTCCCCACTGTCCTGTCTCCCAGGACTGAGCTCTTCCTCCAGGCCTCAGGAGATGGCTCCAGTCACGGTGCTCCAGTGTGGGCTGAGCCAGGAGCCAGATTTTCCTGATTTCTCAAGAACCTGACTTGCCCTTTCCAGTGCCAGTGAGATGCAGCTCATTAAGGTTGTGGGCTAGCTGTGAGACAGGTGCTGCAGCCAGTTGCTTCAATCACAGAAGGCTTAAACCTTATCCCTCCTGTGTTAAAACACGCTGGAGGAGACAGAGTGTGAGGCCACAGTAGCCTTTTACCTGTACCCAAGGCTGTTGTACTGAGCCAGCAGAGGAAAGTAGTTCAAAATGTCTGCATCTGCAACCGACCACTTCCTCTGATGAGGCCACAGTTCTTTATCAATTGTAATGATTTTCAATTAGGGAAAAAAAAAACCCTCTTTAATAACTGCATTTGAATAGGCTAAAACATTTTCTTTGCTATTGATCTTTGATGACAAATTAATTGCTGGTGTTTGAGGCCTGTTGTGGAGCAGGCATACTGCAGAAAATGATTTGGCTGAAATGTTTAAGCTAATGCAGTAATTGGAGCAAGGACTCATATCTGTAACCGTATCCACTTCTGTTATTTACCAAATTATTTCCCAGGACTCTGCAATCACTTTCGGATTTTCTTTTAAAGTTTGGGTTTGTGTTTCTAAGCACAGGGATCAGGTGCATTACAGCTGGGCGCTGGGCTTGGGGCTGTCTGCTTAGACGTGTCTGTTCACAGGAGCACATCAGCATGCCTTTCTAAGGCAGTTTGGGCAGTGGAACTTAATGGACTTATGTATTTTCTAACCTCCTGCTATTTTTGATCTCATAGTGGCTAGATCAGACAAAGCCAAATTAATTCTCAGTTAACCTGTGGGGGGAACCCAGTTATCAGAGTGAGTGATGACATGAACTTTTCCAGGTGAACTGTCTTTCCCCAGTGTGCAGACATTTGAGCTGGTCAGGAAACTGGTCTTGTGTTGATACATTTGAGCCTGGTGTTCTAAGGTGGCCCAAAAGCAATGCTGGTGCCTGTGGCAAGTCTGGAGCTGTGGGGCAGCCATGCAGCAGGACAGGATGTGCTGTTGAAGACACTCTGTCTCACTGCACACAACCCCCATCTGTGAGGCGGATTCTGGAGCATGACACTTGCACACTGCTCCAGTCCAAGAAAGCCCCAGTCAGGCACCCTTGTGGGGCTCGATCCTTGAGCACAGCCACCCAAATCTTCATGCAGTTCAGCCACTTGAAAGCTGCCATGGAATTTTCAAACCAAGCTTTCTCTTCTAGTAACTCAGCTATGCCACAGCAAGTTGATGGCCATCACCCTCCCATCAATCCAGACAACACCTTGTTGTCCTCTTCATGTCAGAGCTGGGGTGGCAGGACTCTGTTTCTGGACCCTTCTTATGTCAGTAACTCTGGTATGATAAATATGATTTACTGGCAAGTTAAAGCTACTAAACAGCCACCTCCCAGAAAAATAATCTCTGAAATATCATAACAATGACCAGAAGATCATCATTCACAGCCTGCCTTTTGCCCCCCTCATAGGACCTCTGGAGAGAGAAAATAAAGGTTACAGCTGGGAGGGAGCTGGTGCCGCAAAACAGCCCTGCAGGGAGCTCTGAGGTAGAAGGGAATGCTGCAAAGGGGTTTGATTGATGTCATAATCTGGTCAGCCCCTAGACATGCTTCATTATACAAGCCAGTGTCAATCAGATCATTAGTTACATTATTGCCCACTGCCTCAGTGCCTGTGAAATTGGAAAGATAAGTAATAGGATTTTAAAAGTTGAAATTATGGTTTGAAAATTTTAATTAAAAGCCAATTCTAATCAATCTGTTTCTAACAGCCTTTCCCTTGCCCTCATTCATAAAAATTAATTACTGCCATGAAGTGCTAGTGAGTGCATCCTGCTCCTGACCAGTGGCAGCTTCAGAGCCCAGGTTTGCTGCTGCCCAGGTGACTATGGGCATGGGGGCAGCCCAGATTGTATGTGCTGGTGAAACCAGTTGTGCAGGGCAGGATTACAGCCTTCCTGGAGCTGGGCATGGCCTTACATGGCGTGGAAGTCATTTACACAAAAGAGATGATCTGCTCAGTCGCTGGGATCTCAGACATCCATTTGTGTCTTGGAGGTAAGAGGAGCAGAAAACAGCTAAAACTGCACCAATTTAAAAAGAAAACTTTTCTGAAAGTGCTGGCATTTTCAAAAAGTCCCAGATATTCCCCAAAGTGCAGCTGCAGTGGCTATGAAGGTCAGCACACGAACTACCCCAAAGGGCTGAGAGAGCAGCTAACAACATGGGGGTCCCAAGCAGCTTAAAACTGCATGTGTGCAGCCTGACTCCAAAATATATTGGGATGTAAGAATAAATACAAAACTGATCCTTTTTTAGGAAAATTAACCCCAAGTCATTGGCTAAACTTTGCACTGACCTTCTCAAGGCTCATCGCTGATCCCTGCCTGCGTAAAGAAAATGAGACTTTCTCCTTAAAACACCTCATTTGGGAATTAAACTCTACAGCAGCTCTGGAGTCCAAAGCAGAAACGCTTCCTCTGCCAAAGAGAAATCAGCAGTTTTAACTGAGGACTTTTCCTAATTGTCAAAAACAAAAGGATGCTACTGTTGTTTCCCTCTGGGAAGGGGCCCCAGTGTAGTGCATCCACCAGCAGGGCTGGTGTGGGTTTGAAAGAAGGAAATGGTTTGTGTCCTGACGAAAGCAGTCTTGTGTCCTTGCTGCCATTAACAGCCCCATTTACAGGCTGATGTTTGGGCTATAGCTTGAACATGGTTGAGAAGGTCATCTATGCACATATATGCACCCAGAGCCCACTTTGCAGCTTGGTTCCCTGCAGGGCTTGCATTGTTTGTATGCTGTTAATGCTTAGCCTGACATTTCTTCATGATCTCCTACAGCAGTCTGAGTTCCTTGCACTGTGTGGCAAGGAATGGGGAGTCAGGATGGACACCCAAACACAGAGCAGGCAAGAGCAGAGGAACTGGGAGGTCCACAGCAGGAGAAGATGGGTTGCACTAGAGGCCAGCAGTCAAAGCTGAGCTCTGCCATGGGTGTCTAGAGACAAACCATTTCTGTGACCATTCAGTCTCAACTGGTTGAAAAGGGGATAAAAGGTGGTTTCAAGGAGAGGCAGGCAGGAGCAGCAGCAGTGACATCTTCTGTGTGTTAGGTTTAGGGCTGCTCGCAGATGTCCAGAAACAATTCCCCAAAATCTCACAGCACCATAGTACTGTTATTTATATGCACATTAATGCAAAACATATCACAGGTTCTGTTTATTACATAAACTGACCTTCTAATAAAAACAAATTAATTAGACCTGCACTTAGACCATCTAAATCTGACTTCTACATGCATTTTCGATTGTTTCAGTGAAGATGATTGATTGTTTCTGCTTGAGTGAAGAATTTGTTTCTTCTTGACACAACTGGACAAGAAGACGTCGCCCTTGCATCTGTGGCATGTCTGAAACGTGTTTCAGAGGCACCATGGCCTGGAAAGTAGGCACAAAATGCCCAAATGTGGTGCTGCCTGTTCTGTTTGGGTGAGCTGGACAGCTCTGGGCAAGTCACTTGTCTCAGTGCCTCTGTGTATGTGTGTGTCAAGTGGAGATTACACAGGCTCCTTTGGCAAGTCCCTTGACACCTCTGGATGAAAATTTCCACAAGAGCTGAAGAGAATCTCCTCTAATCAGCATTCGCACATGAGACTGTGTATGTGAGATGGGGTGCTAAAATAATGAGTGGGTTTCAGCGTACCCACAAAACCAGGATACTGCATCCTCTGTCCTGAATCTCACACAACTCTGTGGCAGTCAGTAACCCAGGAAAACTATCTTGCTCCAAGAACTGACATCAGTTGAGCTGCACAAACCCAAATCCATTTCTCATACAATAGGGAAAAGGAAAGAAAAAAAAAACCAACCCCAAAACCCCAAGTGTTTAAAAGCTTACTAACTAGTGCCCAGGGAGTCAAATTCAGCCAAAAAGTCGTAATTTCATTTACGTACAGCATGATTTCCCTCTATCCACAGGTACTACTGCAGGAAGACCTGAACTCTTTCTCTCCTTCTGTAGAGCTAGCACAGAAAGCAAATTTTGTTTCATCGAGTACCAGATCAACTTGATAATTGCTGGCTTCTCTGGGTTCGCTGGATTCCCCATGCTAGGTTCTGCTGGCCACGGTCTGGGGATTGTCACCCTGTGCCTGTACATTGCAGCAGCGTTGCTGCCTCACGTGCTTGCAGATGGATGACTGAGAGAGGAAAAAGCTAGCACATCGCTCAGGCATCTGGCTTTTTTGGGAAGTGGTCGCCTGGGAAGTGAGTGCCACAGGAGAGCATCATTCAACATCGCAGGGCTGTGTGGAGCGCTGCAGGCAGCTGACGCCTCCTTTGCTGTTCTCTGTTTCAGTCTATCTGGCCCTGAATTTACACAGCAGCAGCTCCCAGCACTGCTTCCTTCCTGATCCCTGGTGCTTTTCATTCCCATTCTGCAGTGCTGGTAGCCCTCCTTCCGGCGTCTCCTGGTGCTACTCACCACTTTGGGCCTGGACCTTGGTGGTGAGCACCACCATGGCAGTGGTGGATGTTGCACATCAGCATTAGTCCATGATTTAATTCTCCTAATTGAAAGGCCCATGCTTATATGTTCAGCAGCCTGTTGGTGCTTCAGGCTGTGTATGTGCGATGTTAAATGGAAAATGAGCTCAAACAGCCAACAGATTACATTCTCATTTCCAACCAGGAGAAGGAACAACAGAATTACAGAAATAATGTAGCTTCACAAATGAACAGAGATTTGCAGTACTGATGACGGCAAAACATACAGAGCAAAATGCACAGGATTAGTTTAAGTGCAACTCCAGATTGCATCGATCTCAAGCAGTGTATTTATAGTGCTCTTACTTTCTTCCAGATTATAAAGAAAATAGCAGTTGACTTTGTTCCCTTGCTTTGCACCTGAGTGTCAGCAGCATGGGATCTTAACCACACTCCCATGGGAGCCTGTCAGGAGGTCCTTCTACCTGAGCATCTAACCCCATTTTATAAGCTACATTTCCTACACTCCCCATGTAACTGGCTGCTGATGCCCCTGAAGCAAATGCTCCCAGATGCAGGCAAGGCCTTGCTGCACAGAAGCAGCGTGTTCAACAGGGGCTTGTCCTAAGGTACACACAACTGGCACCACTCATCTTACCCCAACAGCCACGGTAAAAATATTCTCAGCCTTGATTCAAAGATTTTCATTATCACTTACAAAGCTTTTCCTAAGTGTTAACAGCCCACCTCTCACTCGTGACCCTTGCCATACAAGGGAGTGCAACAAATCTTGAGTGTGCATCCAGTGTCTCACCTCCTGCTGATCCTCCTTGGTTATACCTTGTGCACTAGGTGTGTACTTCAGCATGTTCATTGCCTCTAGGGCGCTGCAGGAGCCAAGGGGACAGCAGAGAGATGCTTGACTCAGTTTGGCTTGAGCCAAGGAGTGCAAGGGACCTGAGAGAGCTCTTGTTGCCTATATCTTGCACAGACAAACCAAAACAAAGGTTGAAGCCAAACCTGACTTAAATTCCTGTGCATCCTGCTTGCCTGCACCTTTTTCTTGTCCCATCAATTGCTCTTCCATCTACTTGACATTTGCTTGCTAATGAATAATGTGTCTGACCTTCTCCAAAGGCAGAGTCAACAGCACAACCATTTCCAGCTACAGTATGCAGAGGCAAAAGGTGACACTGTCACAGTCCACTTTAAAAGCATCCGTTTGTCTCTGGCTGAAAGCAACATGAGCTCCATTCAAGTAACAGACTCTCCTTTACAGAGGGACGGCCATGGGGAGCACAACTACAGAAAGACTTACTGGCTAATATAGTGATGGCCTGCATCTTCAGAGGTTTACTTCTGAACGCTTCTGGTTCAGATGAGTGATGGCACTCACCACTGGGCTGTCTAGCGAGGAATCTGTCCTCACCGTGGAGTACGCTTTTACCATCCGTCACTAGTTGCAATGGTAAGGGCATGCAAATACTGAACAGGAAGAAGAAAACTTATTCTGAGAGTGAAATAGCAAGTTATTGTTAAAGAAATACTGGAGAAATTACTATGAAGTCTTTAAGACTTGGCAACTATTCTAACGCTGGTAGCACTAAGCATACTACTATGTAAAAAAGGAGCAAGGCTCAGCCTTTTGGTTCAGCTGCTGGCTTTATTCCCAAGCTCCATTTGATAGCATCAACAGGGGTGAACCCTGAACAGTATAGGCAAGCTCACAGTACAGCCCCCAGGAGCAGAGGTGGATTTCTGGCCTCTTTTCATTGGCAGCACAGACGTGGCTGTAGACACATCTTTGGGAATAATAATAATAATAATAGTAAGATTCTTTCTGCAGCCTTCAGGCTTCATTTCTGCTCTGTAATTTTCCCCAAATACCCAACAGAACTGTTCAGATGCCTGGACCCTACAGCAAGAAAAGGAGGGCTTGGATTACCATTTGTCTCGGATGAACTTTTGTCTTTATTAGTGATTTATCCCCAGTCATATTTAATTGCTAACAACACTAGCAATGGGCACATCAGCTACATTATTAACTTAGTAAGGAATTGGGTTCCTCCATTAGCTGTGCTGTTTCTCTTGCAAAGACAAGAAAAAAAGTGTTTAAACCCATCTTTGGGTCCTAATTCATCTCCATAACTACAGCAGCAAAACAGTTTCCCATGATGGCAAACATGGGTGCAGAGGCCAGAACCCTGTACGGCTCCCAGGTTCCCACTGGTGTTTGGCACTGGCTTGCACAGGGGGGAGACACACAACTACAGCTTCTTCACAGTGACACCAAATCAGCACTTAAGGAAACCTACCCTCCTCCTCCTGGGGATTTCTCTTGGCTGGAGAGGGGAGACACAAGAGGTTTACACATTTTGCCGAAACTTAGGTTCTTGTGTAGAGGAGAATGGTCACATCTCAGTTCTCTGTAAGGAAGTGTGGGAGCTACTAGAGATGTTTGGCACCAATCACCATCCATCCCACCCTGTGGCCCACAACTCTTTCTGCAGAGATGTTCAAGGACCTCTGTTATTCAGCAGTACTGAAAAAAAATTCACATTTAATTACAATAGGCTATTTATAAACCTGCTCTCCAAGGCAAGATGTTCAGGTAAGCAAATGAAAGGGGTCACTTCTATGCATGGAAGGGTTAAATCTCTCTTCCATTAAAATCCTGAAGACCAAGATTTAGAAAGAAAGCAACATAGGTGACCCTGGGGATGGCAGGAGCTGGGCACCCCACTGAAGGCTTGCGCAGCTTCTGCTCATGCTGCCCTGCTCCACCCTCCTCTCCCTTGTCCCAGCCTTCCTGCTCTCCTTGAGCTGAGCAGCAGAGCCAAGGTCCCTGGCCACACCACCGCTGCTCTTGAGGAGACAGTGTACCTGGCCGTGAGGACACACTGCCTTCTCTTTTTGTTTCCAGGAGGGGGGCTGGAGAAGGGAACAGAAGCAGCTTGTCACCTGTATACATAACACATACATGATTTTATAGTGAACACTGCTTCTCCCTCACTGAGTTTTTAACCCCTTTGGTGAGGCAGAGGATACAGAGGGATGGTGAAGAGCAGGAAGCTGTTGCTCCCATGGGGGCGAGCACAGTGGTCTGCTCTCTCAGAATAAAAAAGAATAAAATTCAACATTTGTGCAGGATGACCCAAATTTCTCCTCTAAAATATGCATGAAGCTTTAATCTTTTTCCTTCCCCTGAAATATCATTGAAAATCAGAGCAATGGAGACGTTTATAACCTGGCAGACACTCAGCCCATTTCATTCAAGTACTCATAAAATATTTCACGTGCTAAGGATGGCTGTCACTACAAAGAGCAATTCGTATATAACTGTAGAAGTTATTATGATAGCGTTGACATTTATATATTATTTCACAATATATTTTTCTTCTTGCTAAAAGAAAAGTCAAACAGGAGTACAAACGGCTTCACACCAAGTACCTAAGCCTTCACCTTGTAACTTACTGACAAAACATAATCCATTTGTGCTTCACAGCAGTGATGAGCATTTCTGTTTTCAGCCACCACTTGAATAATCCTGCAGGTAGGGATGGGGTTTGCGGTTGTCCTCCTGCAGCAGCTGAGTGCAGACACAGCCACCCCAATGCCAGCTCCCCTTCTGGACGTGGCAAACCTTGTCTCCTGCACCACACCCACAGCTCCTCCTGATCTTACCTAATCACTAGTTTGCCTGGACACCAGGGTCATGATGGAGTCAAATCCACTTTGACTCCATCAGAGAGTCAGAGAACTCTATCAAAGAGAAGCCATAACCCAGGTTTTCCAAGTCCAAAGCAAGTGCTCTGGCATGTGCTTGTAGGTTGTATTGGCAGAGGAGGAAACAGAGCAAAATGCATAAAGCCAAGCCCTTGTGTCCCTGCTATGGAGCCAATCTGAAGACACTTTAACAGACAGACATTGTGAGGCCTCCAGCCAGGCAACTGTTCAGGTCTACTGCCATACCTAGGATAAGGTTAATGGAAGGCATCTGAGAAACCACAGCTTCAGATTAAGTAGGTTCATGTCACTCCATCTATGGCCAGTGGGGACAATTATGCCCCTAACATGAGGATTTTCATCACTTCTCACAGCCTTCAGGAGCTCCCACGTTTTTCCGTAGATTGCACACGTTCCCTGGGCCGCATCCACATTTTAAATCAGTGGAGAGAGGAGCTTTGAACTGGTAAGTATATCTTGATGGGTCTGAGCCCAGCTCCTCTGGGTTCCACACCCATGGTCAAAAAAGCCATCTCAAAATCCATTAATTTTAAACCTCTTTGCCTCAATGTAATTGAAATGCAAATCTCAGCAAAACATCTCGGCTAAACTAATGAGTTTCTCTTTCCCTCACACAACGATGCCATTCTTACAGAACAATTTGTTTGACAAAAAGCACACAGGCTCTGGAGACCTCAAAATCTACCAGCACTTAAGCTTATAAATGATAAAATTGCCACATCAAAACATGAGAAATTACTACTAGCAGCAGGACTTGTCAGAAGTACTCAGTTTAAACTGTATGTCTTTCAGAATAACACAAATTGCTCCTTTAATGAACTTTTTTACATGGGGCACGATTGTAGCAATGACTTTAAGACCTCAAACATTTGCAATAGCCTCAGAAAAAAACACACGAGAGCTGAAACAATGTTTGGGACATCAGATCCTCGTTGAGATACTGTCATTTTAAATGAACTTCTCATTATAAAGAGAACCGGAAACATCATTATTTTGGTTTTTTAACTCATGACACCAAAAGATTTAAGTGTCTGACTCACTCAGTATCAGCTTTTCAAGATTTCAGTGCAGGATAATGATAAAAAAGTCTGGCATATGCAATTCACATTTATATACTATTTACATATGATTTACAAGTGTAATTATGTAGTAGTATTATTAAGTAATTATTAAGTAGTATTATATATAAATATGCTATATAAATACCTGTATAGGTATAGATATGTAATGCTAATTATGCATGCACAATAATGTTTAATTAAAAAAAACTCCAAACCGCAACTTGTGACATGGTTCAGAGATTCCTGACAAAAAATTTAAAGATGCTGGAGTACCTATACAAAAGTCATAGTCCATTTGGACGTTGCATCATTCGGTATTATCTATATGGTTATAGCTGATAGTCTTCTTTCTTGTTTTAAGGCCAGCATCTAAAATTGTTTTGGGTTCCTTCAGTGCAGGTTCTTGCACCTTATCTGATAAAACACTGAGCCACACTGATGGAAACTAACCATAATGTCTCTAACCCAGTACAGTTTAAATCACTGCAGGCCTTGGAGTCCCTACTGCAGCTTCTCTTGTAAGTTACTGTGGAAACCTAGTTATGGCAGCCCCCAGGTGAAGAGTGAATACACCAAAGAGACAAGGCAGTAAAAAAATGGGATTATGGCACAAGTGTTCATCATATAAGGGAAGGGCAGAGGAAGAATTCCTTAGCTGTTGCTTAGTGCGCGCCTACTGTATTAACCACCATGAAACCATCTTCCCTGAGAAAAGCACTTGCACTGATGTTCAGGGCATTTTGTGAGGAATACTGCCCAGATGGGAAATAATCCTTTGTCACACAACATTACAGACACAGGTCTCTGTGCTGAGATTTAGAACGTTGCCTGGTGCCCATGAAAAGGACTTTGAAACTGAGGATGGAAATCAAATGAGGAAAAAACAACCCTTAAGTAAGTTATACAGAAATCCTCAGCTGAAAAATGGCAGGAACCACGTTGTTCAATATTAGGCCATCAAATATCAATAAGCTAATAAAGTGTTAGAAAACATTGCAAATGTGCCCTACAAGTGGGTTGTCTACTTGACCTAATGCTCCATAGTCTCTTTTTGTGAAGACAGGGATGCAGCAAACAGGCAACAGCAGTCCCAGCCTCCATGAAGCAACCTGCTATGCCACAGAGAGCTTGTGAGTGGAACTGTTACAGTGCTAAAATACTGAAAAAGATCAACAGAAATGCTATTGTAGACTTCCCACCTAACACCACCTATGCTGGAAGAGAAGGAGGTCAGGTGCTGATCTTGGACTAATAAGTTGTTCACATCTCACAGCAGAAGTGTGATGTATTCTTCAAGTTCCACTTCAAAACTTCTGGGACTCTTTCTTTTGACACCTGGAAGGCAGGGAATAGATTAGGGCAAGTTCACCTGTGGTGTAAGCCTATTTATTTAGCTCGATTTAGATGAGATATGAAATTGGTTCCTACTGAGGTTTTAAATTATGATTAAATTTGAAATGCCACTATCAGGCTTCAGAAAAGTGAGAGCTCCATCAGGCGCTCATGACCTCTGGAAGGAAGTGGTGCTGAGCCACCTGCAGAGCAGACATCCATCTTCCTGAAAGAAAATCATTAAATACTTCCACCAGAAGCTTATCAAGTTACAGGACTTCTAATAGAGAAACCTTCTAGGTGGCGTACTCTGTGTCCCTTAGAGAGAGTGGCAGAAGTTGCCAGGTTTCATTACGGTAGGGATGAGATGATTGGACCTTGCATCCAACAAGCTGTAGCATCTGCACAATACCTTTAGCAACCGCTGCTTGAAGGAGCACAGTAATTTCTCTTTATGGTGCTGCAGCCAGCTGGAAAATTGGTGACACAGCTCCAGATGTTGGCAGGCAGATGTTTAGCAGTGTGCCAGGTGGTATAAAATGTAGAGCTTCTTGAGGTTTGAACATCTGCTCTCATGTCAGCCTTTGTCCATGCTCAGCCTGCTGGCTCTTGTGACCTCAGTCATGGTCATTAGGGGCACAGGTGGGAAGAAAATACAGGTTTGACTTGATGTAGACAGTTATTCAGCGTGATCTGGACTGGAACAACTTTCTTTACATTACAACTGAGTCTTATTGGGGTAAGGAAAATACTAAGACCTAATGGATGTCTCTCTATACCCCCTAACCTTGCCTGCAAAAAAAAAAAAACTTGCAGGAAATGAAAATACTGATAAATCTTTTTAAAAATAGATAAAACTCCTTCATCTCTATGCAACCACTGCCCACCCTGAGCTTTTCTGACAGGCAATATTGGAAACTTGCTTTTAGAAACTCCTTTTCCAATATCAAAACGAATTGCCTTTCTTATGTCAACAGACATTTCTTTTTCCCTCCCACTGAAGATGAGAGTCATTTTGGTGTCACTTTGAACATGAGAGGTTTTCAAAGTGCTTGAAAGTTGGTCCAGTGTTGTATCTCTTAAAAATGAGAGCTTTCCAAAGAACCATTATAGAAGTCTGAGGTCAGTGCTTAGCTCCTCTTGAAACAGCCCAGCACGGACATCTGATACACGGAAGTAGTATTCCTGCACTCTCTCAAAGAGAGTTACAGAAGTAGATAAAAGCAAGGCTAAATTTATATTTGGAGACACACTCAACATTCCAAGGTGGCAAGGAGGTCAGCGGAAGTGTTAAAATCAAAACCACAGACAAAAGGCAATACTGTTCTATTTTATTTTACTAAATTTAAAGGATTAGTATTCAGACATTCATCCAAAGAGGAAATTTTGTTAAGAAGACAAGGTAGAAGGTGTAACTGCATTAAATCTTTAGAGGGGCATTGAGACAATTTCGATTGGCCACTTAGGGAGCTCAGAGCAAATCAAATATCACAAAATGATAGAAGAAAATGAGACACACTGAAAGGAAATCAGCATGACTGTGTGCCAAGGTAAAGATATTACCAAAAGCAAGAAAATATCCTTATGAGCAAACAAGCAGCCCATGGTGTCCTTCTAATGAGGATTGCAAATTCTGGTAGTACATAGGCCAAAAATGTGCGAAGAACAACTTGTAAAGTGTATTTAAAAAAACCAAAACAATACCTTTTTGAACACATTAAGGTTAACATCTAAAAGATATGAAGGTGACATGTGACAGGTCACATGTGACAGAATTTCCTAGGGAAAATAAACCGTGGTCAAATGCCTAAGTGAATCTCTGCACATCTACAGGTACCATTAAGTATCTTAAGAAGTTGTGTGCTGAACCTGCTCTTTCTTGTACATCCCTCCTTTTTTTAGTAGAAGGCACAGAAGATCTCTTTCCAAATGCAGAATTGGCAGAAAGATTAGGGAATACTGGACAAAGTAAAGGGTAGGTAAATGGACAGAACAAGCAATAGCAAAAGGCCAGGACCTAACTGCATTCACCCTGGAGTTCTCAAAGAACTCCAAGATAAAACAGCTGAACTGCTGCAAGTGGTGTGCTCCCTCTTACCTGGCATCAGGGGGAAGGTAGAAATGTGATGACAATATTCCTAAGAGGTGGCAGGGAGGTCAGGCCACTGCACACCAGGGATTCCCAACTGGTAACATCAATGTTCAGTGCTGTGAAAATGAGCACTGCTGAGTCACTGCAGCAGGCTGGAGAAGACCCAGCCTGGGTTTTGCAAAGGGAAGCTATGCTCATTTATTGTCACTCAACCCAGACCTCCTTATCCCAAGTACATTCCTGGGACAGCACCCTGTTTTTCTAAAAAGCTTTCTCAAAGTCTCCATAGGTTTTTAAGAGACTCTGGTGCCCTGCTGGTGAATGGAAATGGTCTCACATAGATTGACAGCTTGTTAGAGGACTGAAAACGAAGGGCAGAACTGAACAGGATCATTTACAGAGTAGAGTCAGACCTCACAGGAGGAGAAGGAGAAGGAGAAGGAGAAGGAGAAGGAGAAGGAGAAGGAGAAGGAGAAGGAGAAGGAGAAGGAGAAGAAGGAGGAGTCACTTGGAACAAGGTACAAACAGAGTAAAGCTGCGACCCTGCGTACCTCTGTAGCATGAGTGCTGTAGAAAGTTCCCCTGTCTTAGAGATGGTAAAGGAAAAATGGAGAAGTTTCTTACAAGGTTAGCATGGACCTGTTTTCAGGTGAGCAGTAACTAAAGTCACTAAGACTCTTCAGTATAACAAAAGAACACTCAATTCCCACAAAACTGTATTGTCTATAAAATTGCAGGTATCACAGAAGAAACAAGTAGGGATATTTTATGTCCTTTCCAATACAAGTAAATGGGGCATCAAGTGATGCTAGTGAGTGTCAAGTTCAAAACAAAACCAAGGTTAAGAGCTTGACTGCCACACAGCATGGAGAGAAGAAGATAAACTTGCTGAACAATGTTACGGATGATAAAAGTTTCTTGAGGCTTAAAATAGGAGCTGGAAAATTTCATCAAATTAAAATCCACCACAACCTATTCTATACAAGTCACCACCTCTGTCTCAAAGTTCCCCCATGGTATTTCTGCCTGTGGCTAAAATGTGTTTTGGAAATTGTTGCTCCTGGCTTACCTTGACCTTATTGTCTCCTCTAGGCATCTGCTGCTGAAGGCAGGAAACTTGGTTGTAAGTGTCTTTGGTCTGGCCAAGAAAAGCCTTTATTTTCTTCTAATCACTCTAGTCAACAGAAAACAGTACAGACCTGTCCTAACAGGAAAAATAGAGACATGTCTAAATGCAATTAAAGAAATATATTATCCAAGTGCAAGACAAAAGATCTCATTGCATCCGTATGTGAAAGAGCATGTAAGCAGTTTCTGTTTACATTTTTAATCAAATCCATTTTCATCATTTCACTCTGGACCCTCAAACCCATTACTGAATTTCAGCTAGAATTCTAATCCCTGGAACTGGCTACATGTGTACTTTTTTCCAAAATGGACCAGAAATAAGCACAAAGGCCAGAAGGTGGGGTGTATTTATCATTCCTTTCAATGGCAACCTTATCCAGAAGATGTCACCCAAACACAAGTAGTGCTCAGAGTTGTTAGGACAAGGAACATGAATAGGAGGACTTCAGACTTGCATAAGAACCGCCGAAAAATCATGAAGGATGTCAAAAAAAAACACTTCAAAACCTGTCGTGTAACAGCTGAACCCAAGACACACAGAAAAACAGGTGGTGAGTTAAGGTCAAACCAGTGCCTGGAACAAAGTCTCTCAGTGCTTCTGAGGGTTTGGTCTAAGCATGGCAGAAATGTTGCCACTGCTATGACCTCAAGGAGCTCAGCAGCCCATATCTGACAGGTGTCATTGCACTTCCTTGTGACAGCTGAGTGCAGGTATGAGCAGCATGGCTCATGTTAACTAACACACTGCGGCTCAGAAGAGAAGCTGTTGCTGGCACAAGTTCAATAGAAAACACACAGATCAGGACATCAGCCAAGAGGAATTGTTCTGAGCCTTGGGTTTTGGGTTTGAAGGTTCTTTTGACTCTCTCTGGCACCAGATGAGCCCCATGCCATCACATTTAACCTCCTCTAAGAATAAACCAAACCAGATCTACCTAGTGATGGTAAAATCCACAGATGCTTTAGGACCTGTTAGGGTGTCTCACCACCTAAGCATCACTTTCCAAAGACCTTCCAGTGAAGGTGTTCTAGTAGTAATAACAGTGTGAATCACAGAGCTTTTAAAATCACCAGCTCTTTATTCAGATCTTGTTTGCCCAAACAATTAACACCATTTTGAGCATGAAGTTAACATTCACTCCAGAGGTTTGCACTGTCATGGGAAAAGGTTTTGTAAGAGGTGCTGCTAGGGGATTGTGCATAATAGTTGCGTAATATATCACTTTCTTACAATGTCAGTCGACAGATTCAGCCCAATTTCTAGGATTGATGGAAATCTCATCTCTGAGGCTGATGGAAAGCGTGTCCTTCCTGATTCTGTGTTAATCAAAACAATGGAATGAGGCCAGGTTTGCACTAAGAAGAACACAAAAAGTTTCTGTTACCTTGAAGTCAGAAGGTATTCCAGCATGAAGCTCCTGTGTCCTGAAGCTAGCTGTAGTCTGGGCAGATTTTGATACGTATATATATTTATACATTATTAGGAACAGTCCATTTCCGTCATTAGTTTTTCAATCAACCCAATGCAATAAGCAGTTAGGCAAAGATTGATCTTACTTCAAAGGCTTAGCATCTTGCATCCATTAAACAGAAGTTTTCCAATTTCCAAAATTTCATAAAAAATCTTGCCAGTAATGAGGTGAAATGAAACCTTGGAACCTCCTTTGCATGCAGAATTTATTTGGGGCTTAAAAGGCAAATAGCATGCTTCCTGGCTGAACAAGGTCCTTAAAAAACCCCCGTGCATCAAACCTAGCCTTGATGCTTGTGTCTGAACAATGAAAGCACTGTTTTGTTTCAAATAAAGAGAAGCAGTTTCCTTGGCAATATCTGGAAGCTAAAACATCCACAGCAATAGAAAAATGGTTTAGCTGCACATACATGTTTAAAGCAGTAATAAAAATGCTATTCTACTTTCCTAGCAGGTTGGATCTCAAATGATGACTAACAGATTAAATCAGTATGTTAGACACAACATCGTCCCAAGCTCCCGCACAGGGAAGAAACTCCACTAGGAGAGAGGGTCAGGAAGTTAAAAGCAGAAGTCAGCAGTGCTATAAATGTAATTCTCCAGTGTTTGCAGAGAGGAGCTGCCTGGTTCAGAGGGTCCTTTTCAGAAAGCTCTTCTGATTTTCCTCTTTCCATAACAGGGATTTGCTTTCTGTTTTTCCTGAGCAAGAATAAAGAGAGGTAGAAGGAGTGCGGCAGGTTGTTTTAGTGTGAGCTAGGGCTGGACATCAGGTCGAGTTATTAACAAAGATTCTTCTTTTTGTCACACATTAAAAGGACCATATAGTTTTGCATAAGGGTAAGTCTACATCAAAATCTAATGCCTCATTAGATATAATTTGGGAGATCAGGCAGTGAACAGGCATCTGGCCTTACAGGGTAGAACAAAATCAGAATTTCAGGCTCTAGAAAGCTCTGTTCACAGATCAAGTAGGCAATAAATCATTGGGAAGGCACAGGCTGGTTTATGACAGAAATCCTCCTCCATTCCATTAAACCATTTCTTGTTCTCTTCGCCATAGCCTAAAAGACGATGCTTGATAATAAACACACACAGGTCTGATTGATTAATTTGCTGCTGTTTGTAAAAAACCTTCCTGGTTTCACATAGACCAGGACAACCAGTCTGAATAGGAAGTAAGATCTGAGACCAACCAGAACCAGCACGGTTATCAATCAGGTGACCGATAAGATCTTTGCAATTTTAAAATCTAATAAGTTTCAGTGCATACTTCTATGAGCAAAAATACTTACAGAGAAAAGAAAACAAGGCAGGAGATGCTGAAACCTTCTTCCTCTTGTTGTTTTGTGAGCAGATCCTATTCTGTGTAGACGTCACAGCTGGGCTTGGTGGTAGACCCCAAGAAGAGCATTTACCATCCTAACACACATTCTTTTTGGGGGGGGAAATGCTTCCAAATGCAACAGTGAGGAACCTGAGCTACTATCAAAGACATGTAATTGAAAAGTCAGATTTTACTTCATATGCTGATCATTCAGTATTCTGTATTTTCAACCTGTACTTAGCAGTATTCACAGGTTGTCAAATACGTTGCAATTAAAGACATAGTTATGAGAAAATTACTAGTTCTTTGCATTTACTTTAATCTTTGATTCTGTGCTGTTGTCTGTGTTGGTAGGGTATGTGCCTGGTTTGTTGGGGTTTTTTTTTAATCTCTTTTCAGATGTCTCTTTTTTTTTAATCTCCTTTGTGAATCTCTTTTATCATACTCCATCACACAGTACTTGCTGGTTCGTATTTCTTGTACTCCAAGGAGCTATAGGCATGGAGTTTCTGTAGCCGGTTTGCCCACAGTACAGATGGCTCAAAAATGGGATGGAAAATGTAATTAAGTGTACCTTCAATTTAATTCAGAGTCCTTCAGAAGTATTAGTTCAGAAGCTACACTATTGTGGGGATGGTGATCCACTGCCAAATTTGGCACTGGCGCTGGGGACAGAGATTCAAGCTGACACTAAGTCTCAATGTCTTTTAAATTAAATTGGCATCAAGCATGAGAGGCTTGTCGCAAGTACAGCAGGCTGGCAGATACAGTGAAGGCTGTGGCATTTTTCTCTCTCAGCCCGGTTTCTCAATATTCATTTTTCAAACATACCTCCTTTTCCTATGTTGCTCTGTTTGAGCACTTGGAGGATGTGGAGGTGGCTCCTACCCAAAATACAGTGGTCCTGGCTGTGCAATTTGCTTTCTTAGAAAAGACACTGTATCAGTGGTTAGAGATAGCAATATGAGAAGACTCTATTATTTCATGAAGAACATTGGCCACATCTGTGATGATATGTGTCTCTGACAATTGCCACCCCAGCAGCGGTACTTCCAGCACCAACCTTTTGTCCTTAAGTCAAGATTTCTTCAAGGGAAGGTAGTTATCTCTTCTGGAAGATCAGAGAGGAAAAAGAATTCTGAACAGCACCGTAACTAATTAGAAGATATTTCCATTAGAATGGAAAAGGTTAACCGAGTCTCTGTGACCATTCAGATGCTTAAGGACTTAATAATTAAGAAGCAGGATAATTCACAAGCTTAACCTGAAGTATATAGTTATGTCCATGATGGCATGAGAGCCTGTATTGTCAACCACCCTGAGATGCTTGCAGCATCCGGTATTTACAACTTTTCGTGGTACAGAATCCTGTCTACTGAAAACTAATCTGAAGCCTTAGTTTGTTTTATAAGCAAGGCCATGAAGAGACTTAGATTTTAACAACTTTCTGTTAGCATGAATGTTGGATGGTTTTAAATAAGCCACAGTAAGCAGGAACATACTTGACAACCTACACACTCGTCACCTCAACTCATGCGCCTGTTTCATTATTTTTGAAACAAACCCAAGCAAAGTAGAAATAAGCAGAATCATTGCCTTTTGAAGGATCACTCCTTTTTATTTGGTAAATGACAGCATCATTTCACATAAACCAACAAAAAAGTCATGCTGATCAGCCACCCACACAATTCCTTTAAAGCTCTCAGAAAATGGAGCAACATTTGGAAAGCACAGCAAGTAGTGTCATTTAAGTAATATGGTAACAGTCAAGCTGCATTAGTGAATATGTATCCTTCCTTTGTACATTAATTTCCCTATGCACATGATGGTGTAAGACACTGCTCAGCAATACAAGAACATGGTTTTCATGGGAATTTCACAATTAGAAATCACCTCTTCCTTTACGCACACAAGCAACATAGTTAAGCTCCCCCTCTCCCCAGCACCAGCTATTAACAGAGCTGCTCCACCACCTTGCTGCTGATTACATAGTTATGCTCCAAGCCCAGCATCTGCATCTCTCAATGCAAGATGTTAGCCATGAGCTACCTGGGCACAGTAGACTTCTTGATACTCCCATGCCTCAATTTAAACTGAATTGGAACTTGGCATGCTTTGAGAACACCTACAGCTATTGCTGTGCCATATTCCTGCCCCGTTCACAGTTCAGTGCTGTATCAGAAATTTGTATCCTCTTCTTCCAAGGAAAGACAGATTAAAGAAGATAAAAGTATTGTGGGGTTTGCTCAGCGCTGAAACAGATGGTTGTTGTTTCATCCTTTTTCATATAAGAGGCAGCTGCATGAACACAAGCTTTTTTGCTGGTTTTTGAGTCAGTATTTCAGGCAAGTCATTGTGAGCAGAGGGTGGTGGTCTCTCATTCCGCTGCTCTTGCCATTATTTAAAGTTTGTGTAGTGTTTATATTCTTGTACACTAATTTTAACATTGCTGTGTTTTGAAACACACACACAAACTCCATTGTAGGACGGTCTCTTTATAATAAAGAGGCTGATCAGATGCATTATTATACCTTAAAAGACCACTAAGTCTTTAATGCTTACCCTCTTTATTGCCAGTACCTCCTTAGCACCAGTCTGATCTTCTTCACTTGTTGGGATGTTTGAGGGAAGAGGGTGTCTTGAATTTTCAGGCTGAAAGTAGCAAGTTACTGTTCCAGCTGAGCCCCTTCAAACCACAATGGGTAACCCTCGGAAGATATCTTGCCCAGGAGTATGAACTGGCTACCTGCCTCTGAGGCAGCCCAAGGAGAGCAGTCTTCCCAGGGAGCCACCCCACACTACCCCAAACCTGAGCATTTTTTGTGAATGGAAACCCCAACACATAAACCAATATTAGCATATGCAAGAAATAGGTCAATGAACAAGAGTCTTTAGCTAACCTGCATTTCAAAGCTAGGACGCACACAATGGACCTACTGCAATTGGCTTTCCACTGATGTCCTTGCAGTCCTTTTGGAGACCATTGGCTCCTAAAAGAGGGCAATCAGAAGTCTTTTCAGTGTAGTGAACATTACTTTCGGGGGAAGTAGAAGCTGAAAATGCTTATAAGTATTATCTTTCAGTTTGCATACAACTGGTGCTTGTGTCAGAGTTGTTGGTGAGTGGTTGTTGCAAGCAGTAATTCTGATTTCTTTGATCTGTACTGTCCACCTGCAAAATCTTCAAGGGCTATGAGAGACAGGCAAACACGTGCTCCGTGAGTGAGCAACCATCACAGCAGCTTTATTTCACATTCCTTCGGGAATGCTGGGACAAAGGTACCAGCATGGGGCAAGGCAGAAAGAGCCCTTCGCTCTGCACTTCCCAAGGCTGGCTGGCAGCTCTGGGCAAGGACATTCTTCTCTGCCACCCAAAAAGTTCACAAATTCTTATAAGTCTTATAAACCCCATCTTACAAAAGTTAAGGAATAGCTTCAGCCATGGCACACTGTCTCTTTAAACAGAAGACATGATGCCTGCAGCGGGACGCTGGGTCCTATCATCTGCACTAGAGGCAACATCTACCCACTCATGAAGCGGCCCAACAAGTTTGATCTATTGGGCTAAGCAGGGAGCATGCAATTAATTACACTCACAAGTGGAATTTGAAGCAGAATTTAAAACTGCAGACCCAGAAAATTGATCTTAAAAACCCGCTCAACTCTGTAAAGAGCTCATAAACCTGAAATTAAAGCTCTAAACTAAATGCAAAAGCTGTGAGGTACCGCACTATGTTTCTCAGTTATACCAATTTAAAATTTTCATACTGAGAAGATCTGAGTAGCCCAGCCCTGTGTCAGTGATATTACCTACACTAACAGCGTGCAAGCACAGACACAAACCCTCCCAGGCAGGAGGCCAGGTGCCAGCACCAGCTGCTGAACTCAGAATCAATTTTTTCTCTCAAGTGTAACTTTATTAATGTAGTCTATGCACAAATTGCTGCGTACAGGGGCAGCTGTACACACATTTCACAGAGGTAAGTAAGATGAAGCCACTGACTTAATAAGTTCATTTTTTCATAGCTGTTCAGTACTTCTATGCAGTTGTGCAACATGGAGCAGGACTGAAGCAAAGTAATGCAAAGTAGGAAGAAAGTAAAGACAAGGAGATCTTCCAGTACCTAGAGGGGGCTTACAGGAAAGTTGAAGATGGCCTTTTTATAAGAGCAAGTAGGGATAAGACAGTAGGGGATGGCTTTAAACTGAAAGAGAGTTGGTTTAGATTAGACATGAGGAAGAAAGCCTTCACTATGAGAAGAGCGGTGCTGCACTGGAACAGGTTTTCCAGAAAAGCTGTAGCAGCCTCATCGCTGGCCATGTTCAAGGCAGGGTTGGATGGGGCTTGGAGCAACTGCCTAGTGGAAGGTGTTCCTGTGCATTGCAGGTGGGCTGGATCTACACAATCATTAAGATCCCTTCCAACCCAAACTATTCTGTGGTTCTATGTTTTTTAAGATCTGTTACAGTTTCTTGCTCTGGAAAGGGTGCTTCTTTCCTGCAATATTTATTGTCTCAGTAAAGGATTGCTTTGAGGGTTGACTGCAGGCTTTATTTCTCATTCTCTTTTCATGCACACAAACAAGCTGGTATTTGCATCTCCAGTTCTCCTTCCCCCATGTCACAAAGTTTTACATTTACCTGGGCTTCAAAGTGCCCAGGATAAGCTGGACTTGGAGTACCCTTTGCAGATTTCAAAAAAAGGGGAAAAAAAACAGATCAACCACATTATCCTCTCTGCTAATAGACATAAGTCATTATTTCCAATACTGAATTATAGCATATAAATTCACATATCAAATATTAACTTGGATTTGGAGGGGAAGAGAATAAGGATGAAAAAAAATATTCAGACTAAAGAGAGCTGACTGCAGAAGCCGGCCGTTAATGCTTTGCTGGAAGCAGGTTGAGGTATCTGCATTATTTCTAAAAGCCAGCAAAAGGCAAAAAGGCAAGGTCTAATGTACCACCGGAGCAGCGGAAAATGCCCTCTTACAACCTTCTGTTTGTAGTCATATCATTGATAGTATGAATGCCTATTTTTCCACCCATATTAGTCCGCTTGAGCCTGACCTGAAATTGTTTAATGTTCTTCTTTCACCACAAGAGTTAGTTAATGGCTCCCTCTAACTCCAGGGTCACACATCTCAGCAGAGTTCAAGATCACGCTTTTGGCAGGGGTATCCCTCGCAGGAGGCAGATCTGCTCACTGCTGTGACCATTTGATGATTTTAGAACAAACAGAGGCGTTTAGGCAGAAGTGCCGTGGTCGCCTTGCTCTAATGGCTTCGTTATCTGGCACGGTGCCTGGCACCTTTTGATGCCTTGTTATCTTGTAAAAGCAGAACAGCTGCACACGTGGTACAGTTATTCCAATGAACAAGTCACAAGACTCTCAAAGATATAACTGGTGAAAGGCTGTTGAAATGCTTTTAGAATTAGAATGACAACTTATCAATGCTTGGAACAAAATCATCCTTTTGCCGATTAATACACAGGCTCTGGGAATAGTGTTTGCCTGTGAAATCTCTTCTGCCTTTTTTTTTTTCCTTCCTTATTCTCTGTTGGTGATCTGTAAAAAGGGAATGTTAAGAATAGCACAGCCATGAACTCTTCTGAATTTAGCTCGGTTATCAGATAGCTTTCTTGGGAGACTAATAGATTAAAGCAAAACATGACTTTTCTTGCCAAATAACAACTGCTTTGACATGCAGAATTTGAGAGATAAGCTGCCTGTGCATGTCATCATCTACAGACCTGTGATCTTTATACTACAGGTATGTTGCCCACTGGATAACCAGCTCCAAAATGTGGGCATCAGCCCACCTGTGACCATGCAGAAAAGGAGACTCTTTAGGACTTTTCACATGAGTGGAGATTCCCTCACATGTGAGCTGGTGATATAGAAATGCTCCAGATGAAACTGAATCTGGCTTTTATCAGTAAGCTATAGTGAGAACCTATATTTCAACCAGTTGCCAGTAATTAAAGGTCCCTTTTACTCAATGTTCTCAGCCTTAGGCAAACATAAAGATCTGAACCCATGCTACTTGTTAGCAGATATTCAGCTGGTGGACTATAGAAGCTAAAAATATGCCTAAGAAAACAGAGATGCTAAGCAGAGGAGACTCTATTTGATCAATTTTCATGTGGAGGAGAACTTTCCTGACAGGCCTGAATCACACTCTTTGAGGGCAAGCAACTCCACATCATTCCAAAATAAGCCACAACACAGCTTGTTTCAAATAGAGGAATGACTCAGAGGGTGCCACTGTCACCACGGCTGGCTGTGAGTCCTTCAGAAGTCACAGTGACACCCTCGCTCATTTTGAACACTGGATGACAAAAGACAGAGTGATCTTCACACTTCAGGCTGCAGAACAACAGGTGGTTTGCATTTGTATTTAATCCAAGTGGTACAACAGCGGGGTTTATACATGCTCACCCAGCTGATAATTACAACCAAAAAAGCCCCAGAAGCCATCCCTGCCTGTCAAAAGCCCTTGATAGAGAGTCTGTGCAGAACAGCTCCTGTGCCAGTACCCTGAGACCTGGCCCATGCTGAGGCTTATTCTGTTTGGAAGCAAATCAATGAGAGAAGAAAAGAACACCTTGATGTGTTTCTGAGAAGGCAGATAAGAGAAAACTAGGCCGACATTTGCCTTGGCTGGAAGAGGAAGTGTGCTGTAAAAACAAGTCTCTGAGTTTTGTCCGTGGCACTCCAACTTGCGTCCTGAAAGGGAAAGCCCTTCAGGCCAGTACTATACGACAACACTGTGGTTGCCATTAGGTTATCGGAAGTCTCTTATTTTCAGTAATGCTTTTCAAGTCCAGCTGCAAGGCAGGGGAGTACTGGCAAGATATTGTGGCACTTAGAGGGACTCTTACTTTCTTGAGAAAAGGAGCCCAGTATGTGTTTGTCAACCTTTTGAAGTTACATTTTTAAATGGAAAAGAAAATACTTTGCACTGGCTCCCCAGGACAAGGATGAACATTTCTGTGTTGAAACTTCTGCTTTACTTGCTGCTCTGGTTATGTTTCATTTTTTTACCCTATCTGAACCTGAAATCATCTCGCATCCCCACTCACAGCAGATGGCTTATGCGACATCTTTCACAGTCCAGGCGCTTGGTCCACAGAGAAATAAAGCAGAGATGCTGGCATCCATAAATAGCATCTGCAGGTCATAAAACAGAAAGCCCTCTGCTCTGTAACTGGTTGCAAACTAGCCATCATGTCCCTCATGTAATCTCTCTTGCTAAGCTCCCAGTCCTTTTTGTTTTGGTTCCTCTTAGAAATTGACCTCACTTGTTATTTCAGTTACAAATACCGAACATTGCATTTGAGATTCTTTGCAGACAACCCTCCGCCTCTGCTGTTATTTATCAAAGGCAGATTGTCTGCAGATGCCCAGTATGTGATTATGAAAGACTAAACAAAGAGTAAGGAAACAGCTTTAGGAACCCCAAGTGCCAGTACTGATGATGCATACAACCACTGCTTTATTATCAAAGAGAGCGCAATATCAGTTGATCAGGTTTTTCCCTAAATTTAAAGGACTAGTTTTATTTCTAAATTTCTAATATTAAAAAAAGGCGACACCTTTCTCAGCTTCCAAGCCAAGGCGATGAATGGCATGGTCACAAAAAGCATCTATCCATTCATAGATTAAAAAGTAAACAAGCAAACAACTCTCCCATGTCTAGGATGAGCGACTGTAATTTCTCCCTGACTGGTTTGCTCATTCCCTTTTCTGACAGCCACACAGTATGGGAAACTGAGCACAGGTGTGCTGCTCTTTGCTGTGTTGTTTTGGAATGTGCTGTACCTGTCATTAGTTCCTTTGACGTTCTGGTGACATGCATTTTATGGAAGTCCTCTAAAATAATACCTATTGGGTGAAAGGCTGAGTCTGTAGATGTTGAATGGGAGGTAAAGAAGTTACATGTTCCCAGCAGTGACAAAGCTCACAGAAAGATAAGCCATGCTGACTCGAATGGGGTCATCTACAGCTTTGTTTGTTTTGCCATGGGTTTTTTGGCATTCCCCCTCCCAAATCTTCCTTATTCAGTCTTTGAAAAGGCTGTCATAGACTGATACCACATAGATAAGAATTACAGAGCGTAACAAACATAATGAACTCCATGTCAAAGCTGTTTCCAAGAAACTAGGGTACATGTTGAGTAAGATCATAAATTGCACACTTTCATTTGAGCACTGACTGTACAGTTAAGAAGGCAAAGAAAATACCTTATGTACTAAAGATCAATTTTGTTTTCTTGCACTGAAAAAAGATATCTTGCAAGACATCTTGAGCAGCATACTTAGGTTTTTAGTCCCAGTAGATCAGCCATCGGTTTATTTCCAAAAAGACGTAGTTCAAAGAGTCTGGAATGAAGGGCATCAAGTGTATAGATCCAGAAGCAGCTCTACATATTGAACAGGTGTTCACTAGGGTCTATGTCTTTTTTATTGATGGCAATAATTAACCTCAATAAACTGCAGGAGTTTCCCAACTTGGTAAAGCTCAGGCAACAGTGATATGACATTACTAATACAGGAAGGCAAATATTGTATTAGGATATGAATTATAGTGAACATCATGCACATAATCTGAAAATCATGGCTCAGTGCTGACTTCTAATGAGGTTCTGCAATTGTGCCATAAGACGCTACCCAACAAGGGAGCAAAACTCTGAGCTGTTTATTATTTGCTAATGCACATCACAACTGTTTGAGGCAGCTTCTTCAGAATCTAATATTGCAATATCTATTTTGACAGCCATAATCTTGGGATAAACAGCACTGAACATAACGTGATTAGTAGCTGTAATTTCCATTTGATGTGAATGCAATAACCCTAACTCAAATGTAAACCAGAAAATGAGTAACTGAAATTTACAGTCAGTCAGCCCTGGAGATAAACTTACACAGAAAGTACCCATCTCCATTGTGGAAACTGTCTGAGGCCCTTGAGAGCTGCTCAGCTGAGCAACAAGAAATACCATTTCCAATGAAGCCAATCTAAACACCTCATATCAATTTAACTGCTACCAGAGTAACAAAGAATTTTCCAAAGCTTCTGATATTTTTATACAGCATTAGTTAGCATAGGAAGAACTGCTTCCTGAGTAACAAATATGTTCTTATTGCCAAACTCCACTGTTGGAAATGAGAGACAGCAAGTACCTGGTAGGCTATTGGCAGTGTGGTCTAACCAAAGAGATTTTCTTATCCTTGTTTTTCTTTCTATTTTTATTTTTGACATTTTTTCTTCTGTTGCTTAAAACACCTCAGGCAATGCGGCTTCGTCATCATGTTTTGTGAAACCATTCTAATTTGATAAGTAATAATTAAAAATTTACCTGCAGGCTACATTTTCTGTTAATTAGTTTAATAAAATTGATTTCAGAATATCTCTCCCCACCGGAGAGTCAAGCCTTTCAGACACTCAGGAAAACTCACAGCTATGGACAGATAGTGCTATTATACCTACTTGCATAAAGCCTCTTTTTTTGCCAAACCCAATCTTTCCAAGTCTCAGACATTCCTGACAGTCCCTGAAGACTTCCTATCCTCCCTACAATTACTCAGGTTTGCCAGAGCCAGTTCTTTGGAAGTCAGAGATCAAAGGCTAGGCTTGGTGCAGCTGTGCATAAACTCGCACTGGTTGAATTCTGCCTAATCATGCAACACAGCAGACATCTGAGGAAGCAAAAAAATCTTTCAGATATTATTATCATTATTACTACTATTGATGTTATTATTGCTATTACTATTCTTATTATTATATCCAAGTAAATTTTTCTCACAGAGAAGACCGTTTTTTGTCCCTAGTTTTTCTCACAGTCTGAAACTGAACAGCAAATTTTTACTCTCTGAAAGATGTAGTTGCTATTTTGGAGTGAAATTAAATAAACCTCAAAACTGAAATGTGTGTAAAGGAAAGGAAAATAAAAGACATACATGAGGAATGTATAAAAGATGTTCAGTAGTCTTATATGCTTCATTGTGCATGTGATATAAGACTGCAGGTAGCAGTTCAACCGTCAGTTTAAGGAGTCCTGTGGGTATCAGCAAAGGTTAGTTGGTCAATTGTCCTGAATATGCACTGCAGAAAACTGACACCAATGGCTATAACAAATTGTTATTTCAGGAGACAGACTGTCAAAAACTCTAACTCAGGACCATAGCCTTACATCACCCTGCAATGTACTCTATATACATAGGATAAATTAATCTTTATTTAATAAAGTCAAGCAGACAGCTCCAGTAACACCTCGTCCCTATGCTTCAGACATTGAGCTCTTCAGCAAGCCACAAGCATCATCAATTAAAAGAAAAAGATATGTGATGTCCTAGCTACTGCCACTGCTCCCAGAGCACACATCAGAGCCTTCTTCCTAACAGCAGTATGCATGTAGCTACAACTTCTGCCTTGTACATTATGTTCAGCTCTTTCTCTTACTTGGATTGTGCTATGTCTTGTGGACTCCATTCACTGTGATTTGGGACCTGCTGAAGTACAGTGTGTAGAAACCACAACCAGAGAAGACTGGTGCATCCTGGAGCTTATTGCAGTACGGAGTTGACATGTGGGTAGGGCGCACCAGCAACCACAGCAATTCTGACTCCCAGGTCAGATGTATCCTCCCTCCACTTCCCACTGCTAATTCCCTTTTGTCTCCTGCATTTTTATTCTTACCTCTTTCCTCTTGTTATTGGCTCTTCATTTTGTCTCTGCCCCTTCATGAACAGTAACTTGGAGGTGAAAGAGTATATATATATGTTGAGTATATATCCATGTAGTGGGCTACAGCATACCCTTGCATGACTGAAGAAGGGAGATATGTGCATATATACACACCCTTTTGTATAAAGGATATAATCCTAGCCTTATCCCATGACAGCCAAGGTAAAAATCAGATGACAGATGCTGCATCTCATAGGAATGCCAAAGGCCAGGTTTCCAAGAGCTGCTGTGTTTTTCTGAGGCTTTCTTACATATTTAACTTTTAAAATAAGTTAGAAAATAATTTTTGTTGACTCACATCTAAATTACAATTGTCAGAAAGGCTCTAGCTACTTATTTCACTATGAAAATACTCTGTACCAAAGTCTTTCAGTTTTCTAGCATTTCTATTAAAACCAATTATATCTATAAGGCACTAAGGCACTCATTCATGAACTTCTTAAGGAATAAATCTGCTGTTTGAATAATTGCAAATGAAAAGTTAAATCCTGAAATTCAGTTTCATGTGAGTTTTCACTGCAGGCCACAATGTTCTAACAACCGAAACATTAGAAAAACTGAAAATCTACACAGCAATGTAATCTCCATGGAGAAAGAAAACTTTAGATTCAGCACAAGCATTTCTCTCTTACAAGTACCCCATCTTGTTGGCATCTGTAATCCCCATTGTAGCCCCATGTTAGCTATTTTGACAGAATGAATGGTGGATTACAAGCCATACAATTTTGACATCAAAACAAAAATATTCGACAAAAAAATAAAAAGGATGAAAAGCCACCATTTGATCCCATAATGAAGAATGGTCTCATCACAGCCACTGTGTGGTAACCAATGAAACACAGAAAACTCAGATTTAACCCTCACTTGCCTGTCTTTAATCCACAGGTAATTTGAAAATGTTCTGGTTGACAGTCGGAGGGTTACAGAATGCTTTCATTAACTCACAGCAGTGTTCTCAAACTACACATTTTCCCAGGGGCAGGTAAGAAGATGAACACATCTCAAAGCAAGGGAATTGAAAGCTGTTGCCAATTCCTTTGTATAGCAGGAGGAGGAAAGGTGTTTTGGATGGAGTAACTGCAGGAATTTATAATCTCATATGCTGTTGTAGGAACCAGGCAAACAGTGATGGAATCACAGCCACAGAACACATCAAGGCAATTTCCAGTTTCTTCCCCACTCCATAGACTGCAGCAGTCTATGCTGCAGATAGACAGACTAAGCAGAAATAGTGAGTTCTGGGGAGAGAGATAAACATGGAAAGATTTCATGGCTAATGACTTCTGTTTTTAACTACTGGAGTCTAAATGAAAGATGTTCTATTAGAACAGCTGTTGGGATTAGAGTCTATGCCTTACATATGTGGACTCCAAAAACAGCCAGTAGAACTGTAAGATATCTTTTTCATTGGTAAGCCAAAACCCAGCCTAGTATATGGGAGCAGAGAAAGCTCTAAATTGGTGGGGTGAAGAAAAGGTGGAAAGAACTTGTGATGAAAGAGACCTTAACTACTTATGCTTTTAATGTTTCCTTGAATTTTTGGGCTTGTGTTAGTAGCTGGAACTTCAGGGTTGCATTTGGGTAAGGAGAAAAAAATCAGGCCTTAAAAGTCATATAGACAAAATTCAAGATCTTGGGAGGTTTAGAACTAAGACACACAGGAAGGAGAGGGCTCTAAACGGTCTTTTAATCAGTGCTCTTCATGTCTGCAGAACAATAATAAAAGTATTGGATTTGAGGGAAAGACTGTATTGTCAACTTACAAAAGGATAGCATAAGAAAGTTGGGTTGGAAAGAGAAAGAGTGTACATTTTTTCTACCAAAATCTGTTTTGCTAATTGTGGAAAATAAGCTCAAAACTAGAGTTATTTCACTGGAGGGAATGGGGAAGTAATGCTGCACAGGACAGGACACTGGGTAATGAACATCTCCCTCTTCTTCCACACATGAACACCTATGGTATACATACCTTTTTTTGATGACATATACTTCACCTATTTGAAACAATGTAAGCTTTGGAAGAGCCATAAAGGTGATTCACAGGGAATCCACCCTCTGGTCAGCAGTAAAACTACAGTCCTTCCTCAGGCAGACTCTGAGGGGACTCAGTCAGTGTTTAGCAACTACTTTATCAACACAGATGAGCTGACGTTCTGCCAAGAGATACTAATCACTTCATTTTCCAGATTAGCTACCTGCATAAAATCATCAGTGTCCCTCTGCTTTTTTACTTCAGGAAAAAAGTAATTGCATTGGAAAATTATGAAACAGATGCTAGAACTATTTGTGCTCTAGAAAGGACTTCCAGCATTTTAAGTCTTTTGGCCATGGTGACTTGTTCCATGTTTATGTTGCCATCCTTAGGTTTTTTCATAGGCCCTCACAACAGGGGAAGTATAAGCCAGTCATGTAAAACCCAAAACAGAACTGAAAGCCTGTACATCTGGTTTACGTTCTGTGGTATTAAATATTCATATATTAGCAAAAGACCAAATGACCAAAATAAGCCATCATATTGAAAAATTTATCTCTACTTTGCCAGCAGGCTGTAGGTATACAAATACTTGTGGCAGAAATACCACGATTTGTCTGAATGTGTCTGCCTGTGTGAGAGGGCACCAGCAAAAAATGAAGGGTTAAAACAACAGTGTATAGCACTCGACAGCTGAGTACATGGGCGAGGGGGCAGTAATCACAGAGAGGAATGTATTGCTGTCAGGGTGCAGGTCTTCTCATCTAGATGTAAACAGGAGGATGGCAACAGGACTACATCACATGTGACATTCCCACCCCTGTCATCCAGCAAGAAGTCAAGTTACAGCCAGAACAACAACCAAAACAAAGAAGCAAAGGCAACAGGCAGGAACTGTGCCAGAGATTAGTGGAAAACGACATAAGCACAGTTCAGAGGCAAAAGCTTGCCCCATGGTAACTGTTGAGTCCTCAGGGGCACATCGAGTCTGTTCAGAAATGAATTTTCTCTCCTGACACGTGCTGAGGACTTGGAAGCTGCTGATCTTGGATGGCTTATGATGGGTGTGAATGAGTACAATCAATGAGACAGTGAATGTGACTGGTGGCAGCAGTGTAAGGTATTTCCTTACCTTCTCTAAGGTCTCACACAGACTTCTCTTACATTAATTTACTGCAAGATTTCAGGTACTAGAGGGCTGTTCTATCTGAAATGAAAGAAGTAACTTGTTTCCTTATGCTGAGGAAACCTTTAAAAAGAACCCCAAAACAACATCCACTTGCCTGATGCCAGCTGAATGCACAACACTTCAGTGATAAAACAGTGAGGAGCTTCTACTGCTGGAGACACTGTGCTAATTACTTTTCCCTCTCCTTATCTGCAGCAGAAGCAAAACAGAAGTGGAATTGATCTCCTAAGTGCTGTGCCCAGAGAACAACCTTTAAGGAGAAATGATTTTAATGAAAACCAGGATGAGCAGCGGCATTTCTTCAGGGCTGCACACCCATAGAAAGGAGCAGCTTCAGGACTACAGAGTTCACTGTAATTAAGAACAGAGATGAACAGATCCGATGCGAAAGGGCTGAATAAGGCTTAAGCCACACTGTCCCCCACAAAATGATGTCAGAGAGCTGCAGGCAGTTTAGTCTGGCCAGTGAGGGCTGATCTGAACTGGAGAGGAAGGTTGGGGAGTCATTAGCATTCACCTGGCAGATGGTGTATGAACAAGTTTACCCATGGATAAGATCCATAACAAAGAGAGAAAGCAACCAAGGAATTAAGCTCTTCAAGACTTAGAGGAGAGCTGGAGGTGGCACAATTGAGAGCAGTTGTGAAGCTGGGAAGAGGTGAACCAGAAGAATGACAAGTTTTGAGATCTCTGTGGAGCATGTGATTGCCAAAAGGACTTGCTGTATAATCTCAAAGTTATTGCCAGTTTGAATGAAGAGAGAAAGTGCAGGATCAGTCATGTGTTCACAAAGATGAACACAAGGGGTGGGCAGGAGCCATCCTGAAGCTTCAGCAAGATCTGGCAGCTGGGCAGAAGGCAAAGGGATTAGCTACTGCCCAGCCAGCATTTGCACAGCACACCTCCAGAAAAGGTCAGAATTTGCAGCTGTCTGTTATCAAATAGCTTTCTACACAAGTTGCTCCATGTGCACAAATGCCTGAAGGCATCATCAGGGGATGGAGATTGGAAGGGAGCATCCAAAATGAGAAGCTAACAGCTTATGAGAGGAATGCATTTCAAGAATAATCCATATTTGCAGCAGTTCTCTTTTCTGCTTAAATGCAAAAACTATTAGGTTCCTCCTATTTTCAAATAGAACACATCAAACTCCACACATTCATTGGAGAAACAGGGATAAAAGTAGAAACCTTAGTAAGTGCAATCCAGTGCTCATGGCATTAAATACAACAGCTATGCCATATAAAATGTGAAAAGGACAAATGTATTTCAAATACTTAGTTCCTTTATCATTTTCAGTTGTGTCCTTTAAGGCTTTTAAATATTTAGAACTCTTGTATCCCAAGCATATTCCAAGCAGAGATGTAAATATTCAGGGGAAAAAAAAAAGGATATAAAATCATGGCAGGTTAAATTATTAAATCATCACAGTGGCAAGACCCAGAAACAAGACTTATCTCTGCCATCACTCAGGATTAGCACTGATCACTTGCCTCAGTAGGAAGAAAGTATGAAAGCCAAATGGGTATGGTACACGTGTCACCCACAAGATATATGGAGCAATATTGTATACACAGATATGCTGTATACAAGCTCTTACACATAGCTTTGGAAGCACATAGAAACATTCAGATCTAGCTATAAGTAGCATGTTTCTCTGGGTGACAAGTCAAAGTGACTTTCAAGTCAATGACTTTCTAAGAGACAAGTAAAATATTCTTTCTTTTGCAGCAGTACTGGATAGCACGAATGCCTCCAGTATGCAAACGAGCATCACTTGCTACATCCTCAGCAGGCTGAAAAGTGGTTTTGCTTGTGTCTAGGTAATATAAATACAAATAGTTGCATGTTAAACTGCTAAAGTGAAAATCAGCTTTATACATGCAAAGGCCAGGTTCAGGTGACCAGCTGCAAGTGAAAGGCCCCTACAGAAAAATTTATTCTGTGGGGCTGTGGATTGATGGCATTGCCTCAGAAGTACAGCAGCCCCCATAGAAGATGTGCTTTGATCTCCAGCAGGTGCTATTGCAACCTGAGATCAATTCTGCCTAGACATCTTCCATTTGGGGATCATTCCTTCTGCACTCGTCAATTGATGATGTGACCATCTGGTTTATTTTCTGAGCACCACACCTTTCATTTAATGGAAATCAGAATGCCCAAGCATTTTAGCTGTGTTACTTCTTCAAAACGCATGAGTGACAATTACAGATTCAAAAGGTCTTGGTCAGTGCTTACAAGCTTCTGTTCAGCATGCTCTCATATGTGCTGCTTCACTTTTTTTTCTTTATTCTCTTTATAAAATCTGTGAATCAAAATGGACCCCTTTGGCTCTGCTATTAATGGCTCTGGCACACCACTAGGCCTACGGAGAGGAAGAGCACAGGGTAATTGTAGCTTTCCTGCCTTATGAACCTGCAGTTACAGAGACAAAACCATCACACAAGAGGCCCACAGAGCGAAAACAATTTTTCTCCCTGCTCATTATTCCTTTTCTCTCTGCTCATTATTCCTTCTTCCTGCAGAATGAGCAATGAAAGAAGTAAAGAAGTGACACCTTTATTTCCCA
>JAOEHY010012953.1:0-10161 GCA_025447955.1 Psilopsiagon aurifrons
TGAATTGCACAGGGCACCGTCAGGTTTTCAAGACCTTTTTGCAAGCCTGTGGGAAGGCTTGATTTCATTGGACTGGTTGTGGTAGGAACTGGAGTGGGTGTTCATGCTGCAGGACACATCTGTTGGCTTGAAATTATTATCAAGGCTTGGGAAAAGAAAACTGATCATGGAGTATCATAGAATCAGCTAAAGGATTTGAACCCAGAAAGTTTTGATGCAAAGAAGAAATGCAAGGTGACTGTGTGAGTTTCAATACTGTTAGTACGAATATGTTCTGACAAATGTGGTCAATGGTTTGCTTTTTACAGTTCAGTTAACATTCATTTCAAGGCTGAGAGGAAAACAATATGGTAATTTCCAACCTACTCAGACACTGTGGGCTCAGGAAATTCTGCTAGGACCAAAAAGTCATGTGTATCAGGGTCTTACTCTTTAGCCACAGTGAGTGAGGGAGCGTGCGTGCATTTACCCTTCTAGCCTACCCGACCCTGGGACCACAAACCAAATGACGTGGTGTTAGCCCAGCAGAAGCTTTTAAGGCAGTTGGCAACAGACTTCCAAGAGTTGCCCAAGTGCAATGTGTGTCAGAGGTGGCCTGGAAGGTCCTGTTAAGGGAGAGCAATTACCCAGAGGGGACTGTGAGACCATAGAAATACCAGCAGAAGGGTAGTGGAGCAGAAAGTGGCAGGTTTTGTCTGAGCTGTGCTCAAGCACCTGCAAAAGAGGGGATGCAAGGACGTTGCTGCTCTCACTGCAAAGGCAGACCTGGGGAGGGGAACACTGCCAGCAGCAGAGTGAGGAAGGAGCGAGACAATTTGATAGCTGTGACAAATAAGCAGCAAGTGCAAATCACACAGAGAGGCAAATAAAGAGGAGTGCTGGGAGTGGCTGGGGCAATGAGCTCTTGAAGCAGCTATATGCACCCGCCCCAGCCCCAACACTGCAGAGCAACTAGCAAAGGGGCACAGGCTACAGAGCTAATTAATGACTGCTGGAATTGAAAAGCAGAGTGACAGAAAGGCCACTCTCCACATGGGATCTGATCCAGCCTTCACTGCAGTCGGCACAAAGATCCCTATTCATCTCTGTGGGCTCCTGGTAAGGCTTGAAGGGTGAGAGGACAACCATGGGGGAGAGGAACCACACAAGCGTGACTGACCCCCATCACAGGTTAGAAGTGTTCTCCATAACTGGTCCTGCCCTATAAATGCATGTCAATCAGCTTTTAAAAATCGTCTTTGCTTCTTGTCCCTGCCATTGCCCTTGGCCTGTTAGTTGATTCATTCCCTGTGAAGAGCAGTCCTGGTGCCCTGCTGGTGCCTACCCTGTGCACACATACATGCCTCCCTGCCCTTGCAGTATCACCAGCTTCAACAGCCTCATACCATTTTCCCTCTCATTTCCCCTTAGCATTGTGTGTACCACAGCAGGGCCTCCTTTTAATTTTCTATCCTCAGCCATACAAACCTGGATTTCATCTCCAGTCCCTGGATAATCAAGATATTTCAACAGCTGTCAGTTTCTGGCAGAGACCTACTCTACCACTTTTTTTCAACAACATATTTTTCGTAGCTGGTTAGAAATATGCAATATTTTGTCATAGAACCAGCCTCATTTGCAGGTTTTGAATAATTTCTTTTCCTGTTTTACAGTTATCGTTCTCTATCTTACAATTTAGAGATTTTTTCTAGTTCTTGCTACTATTCAGCACTTTTGCTTACGATGTTAGAGCTTTCTCTGCCACTAACCACATATACTGCACTTCTGTAATGTCTTGTAGTGTGTGGCTGTTGAGTGGCTCTTCTCTCTTCTTGGTTTTTTGGTTTGTTTGTTTGTTGTTTTTTTTTTTTACCAGACTCATTACCTTCCATATTTTGAAACTTAGAAGCTGCTTATCTGTCTCCATCTCCTAGAATTCTCTTGCCCTCCTTCTCTGTTTTCACTGCCCCTTCACTTTATATCATCTACAAATGTAATCCACTTTCTGCATCTTCTTTCTTCCAGGTCATTGATATATAAAGTGAAGAAAATTGATCCTTACACTAATCCTTGTGACTCTCTTTTAGTCACATCCTTACATGTTAAACTGTTAGCATACAAGGTTGCCGCTTCAAAAAAAACACACTTGAGCTAGTTCATAGCTTATTGAAATTGGATATCTTGAGAAGGCTGAGACTGCAAACACGGAAAAACAGAATTAGGAAGCGGGTGTACCCGGAAGCCATTGTTTTTTCCCCATGGGGCAGGAATTGAACGGGGTTCTTCAGCCCTCCTGCAGCTGCAGGAGCCTCCCCATCCAAAGGCAAACTTTCCATAGGGCAGAGGAGCTGAAGCAGGATGTGGTCTGGGACCACCAGCAGCCACTGACAGGCTTGCATCTCCTTGGTGAGTCACAATGTGAATGGCCCCATGAGCAATTCATCTTTCAAATGTTCTTGATCATGTTTTGAAGCTCCAGGAGGTTTAAAGCTGTCTTCTCATCCCTGTCTCCGTGATGTGAGAAAGAATTCTTTGTATTTTCTAATAGAAAGCTGTCACAGGCAGGTGTTAAAAAGGGTTTTCTTTTGCATCCCTTCACTCCCTGAAGTCAGACACATAACACAAAGAACCTGACTTTTCTACGTAAGAATCTTGTTAAACTGAGTGTATGGATTCCTGTTATCAGATACTTTTATTCCTCACATGAAAAAAAAATCCCATCAGTGAATTGTGAAGCACAAGCTTGCTTTTCTGAATTCATGCTGACTTTCCATAATTAAATTATAGTTTCCCCAAGTCTGACCTTGACTAGTATTTAATTTTTTTCCTACTGTTACAGTTGGACAAGCAATGCAGGTCTCCAGGTTCAGAGGCTTTCCAGTCACCTTTCCAGAGAAGAAAGATAACCTGTATAGTGCACTGGAATGGAACTTGAGATATCTGGCTCTAAACCCTAGCTCAGATGCAGATTCTCAGTGTGAATTTAGGTAATGAACCTGATCTACTGTATGTCCTAGCACCAAGTTTCTGATCAGAGACAATAATTCCCTACCATTCAGGAATCCTGAAAAGCATGAGGCACTGAGATGCGTGAAAATCATGAATTATTTTCATGACGATATGGTGTTTGTCTATTGAATGACCTTGGCTGAAGATGTAACTCCTCAAAGGTGATGGGCATCTAACTACAGCAGGAATTAGGAATTAGACATCTAAACAAATACTTCTGAGGCACCAGGCCCAAGTTCACATCACCAGACTGTCTTTAACAGTCGATTCAGCCTTTTTAAACAGAACTGGCTGAGTAACAAGCACTGCTGTAGCTCCATTATAACCACAGGTACCTTTGCAGAGAAGCACCTGGGGCCACAGCGTATGAATTGAGCAGGGGCCTGCTGGTAGGCACCACATTCTGTCAGGGTATGATTCCCACATCCCGTGGCACTGGTTCCCACTCCCTCCTGGCCTCTGGAGCAAGGGTCTTTCCCTTTCAAGCTGAGAACCTACACTACCTCCCTGGCTGATATTCAAAAAGCTCCACAATACGCACAGTGCTGTGGCAACAAAAAGGCTCTGCTGTAGGATAAAAAAAGGGTTAAAAAACCCCAACAAAACCCTGGCGCCTGCCACTGTATCATATTCACTCATCCACTCACCCCAGAGCTAGCATTCCTCTGGCAGGACACCCTGGCTCCAGCTCCTTACTGAAAAGAAAACCCAAAACAAAGCATACAAAAATTAGATCCCTTTTCTAGCAATGCATAACATCGTTATGTCTATTTTGCAGATGGGCTGGCTGAACTGAGGTAAGATTTTGACTTCTTCAGAGGACACCTGAAAGTGCTCAATGCTGAGAGTTCTGGGTTCTGTCTCTCTTCTCCAAATCAAAATTTCAACATGTACAACCACGAGTGAATTCATCATCCATGGGCAAAAGACACCATACCTTCCTTAGCAGTATTGACTAGTACAGTATTTCTGATCCTATAATAAGGGAGAAGCTGCAAACTCCTCATCTTCATCCCATATCTCAAATGCATTCAACCCAGCATGCGATGCATGGTACACAAAAAAATTCCTTTGATTCATTCCATTTTGATTTTAATGCCACATTCGTAACTTATATATCCTGAAAATCTGCTCCAAAGTGATCAGCCTTTTTACTGAAACATGCAAAGGTGTTGTTCATCAAAAAAATGGGTTAGAAAATTATTTGGGTGCTTAAGAACAAAGAATTAGTCTGGCTAATATGACAGACATTCTGGACAGGAGCAATTTACCATGGAGGGCTGTGACGTGGGGAGGGGAAAAATGGTGTTAGGATCATTTTTGTTCACTTTCTATACAAATGAAGAAATAAAGAGGCAGTAAGTGGATTCATTTGCAGTTCAGTTGTGAAGTGACATTCAGGACAAAAGAAGGCATCAACAAAGTTTAAATTGAAATGATGAGGAGCTGGAGGGGAAAAAAAAGCAACTTAAATCCAAATCCTTTTTTTTTTTTTTCTATTTTTTTCCTGGAAACTAAAATAAAAGCAAAGTAGATTTGTTATGTACTTAGAACTCATAAATGGTGAAATTGAGGCATACAGCATACACAGGTGCTGCCATTATGGATTCACTTTATAAATCTGCAGGGCACTAAAGTGATTACTCTTTCCCCCATGTCTCCAAATGCCATATTTTTTCCAGCATGTTGGATCCCATCTGGTCTCAAAGTTCCGTCATTCTTCAAACATTTCAATTCCTTGATTACCTGTCAGGTTATGACCCTTAATTGTTTTACTTTTTTAATATATCTTTCTCCTCACTTGGGAGATACCCACGTGCATCTGATATCTGCCACCCAACCCCCTCTGTGAGCCCCCTGACAAAGCTCTAGTTAATGTGCTTATTTCAACAGTGTCCTCACCTCCTTTCAAGAAAAGGCCCAGGATTTCTCTCAGAACATCCATACCAATCTTAGTTCCTATATTTGAGCTCTTCCACAATTTACCATAACTGTTTCCAGCTTTTTCATTGAGAAAGGATGGCCCTTAAATCCAGACAAATTTCTTTTCAAGGTCATAGATTAAAATGTGTTGCAGAAACTATTTCTATTGTAGTCATTTAATGGATTAACTTATTATCAGTTCCACTGTCAATCAGGACCATATTCCATCCCTTGACCTTTCTATAGGGTTCAGAATAACTTCAATTTCCATTCACTATAAATCAAAGGCATGATTAATCATTTTGAAAAGTAAATGTTCTTGTGTTACTGGAAGAATACAGTCACAAATTTTTAATCTGGATCCTTATTTACACCTTTCATCCCACATTCTTCTCATTTCAATGGCTTAGTAGCATGAGAAACACATGAGGGAAATCTTGCCCTAGGTAAGCACACAGCAGGTGTTGCATTTTGATCTGGACTTGAATGCTTGTCATTGGTCCTTTTTGATGACATAGGATCATTCAGAATCCAGGATTTAATTAGGATTGTCCCCACTGGTTTCATGGTGTTTTCTGTGATGACAAACTCTATAAATTCTTGGTTCTTTGTGCAGACTCCAAAGATCTTGGAATTCTGTTGCTTCTGCGGCAGGGATGGGAACTTTTCAGTGGAGTCCAAACCAGACAGATGGTAAGTGAAGGCTTACCTAAGGGACCCACCAGAATGGACAAAGGAAAGACAGTAGGACTGTGGTGTGTAGTAGCCAAGTCTTCAGTTTCACAACTAAATAAAGCTTTATCTCACCAGAAGAGTCATTCTCTCTGTCTTTCCCTGTTCCCCAGTCTAGCTGGTTCTTAATTTCATTTTAACTTAATCTTAACAGGTTACAATAATACTTAATGCCTCTAGATTATGTGGAGAACATGTTTCTTCCAGTATGTGATCAGTACACGGTGGTGGGATCCCTCCCTTTTAGAAACTAGTTGGAGAATGCTTAATGGTAGACCTTGAATGAGTTTAAGCATGATCTAAGTGACAGACTACTTACAATGGCCAAGATGGAAGAGGTTTTGAACAACTACAAAATAGTTGTCTCTTTGGGAAATTTATTGGCACAAATGCAAGCAAATATTGCATTTTGAGAATCAAGTTTTTGGACTTAGATGCCCAGGTTTCACTGAAATCACCCTTTGGACAGCTAAGTAATTTGGGAGGATTTGGGATGAATAGTCGTCTTATTTGTACAGCTGAGGGGCTAGTGTTGCCTAACACTATGAAGTTTATTGTGTAAAAATATACGAGCAGTAAAGCTCACTTTCACTGGTTTTGTTTCCACCCCACTACAGTGATAATTTTCTTGATTCTTATCCTTCATTTATGTTATTACTATGTAAAACTGTATTTTATACAAAATCATTTGAATCTGTTCATAATTAAGGGCTTTAAAGCAGCAAATGAAAGTGAGAGAGTTGTCAGCTTTTTAGGAAATTAAAGATCTTTCTTCATTTGTAAATGACTATGGTGCTTATAGAAGTAACCCCTGTATTAAAGTATTAGCATTACAAGCAAGAGCAGGTTACAGTGCCCTGGAAGTGAGCTTGGGTTGCAGTAGGGTCATGTCTGAATGAGAGTTCATTTTGATCACAATTGTGCCCTCAGAGAATTACATGTTCCTCTCAAGAGGCCAATCCAGACAAAGATTAAGTCCACACATTGAAACTATAGTGCAGGTTGTATTGTTTAGGAGTTTGAGGATTTTGTAAAAGATGAAACCATTTATGTTATTCAATTTACATTTTGTTTGATAGTCTGATTGTCAGGCAGTACTTGCAAGAAAAACAGGACTGATGAGCAGTTGCTCGATGAGCAGTAGACTTTAGACTGCATGCTTTAATTTGGAAATACTGATGTTTCTTTTGGCTGAAGCGTGTAATAATGAAGTGTACAGGATAATGCTTTAGTTATCTCGTTATCTTACAACCTCAAGCAATTTTCTGACATGTTATATTGATTAAAGCATGAGAAAGTTGGGAATTTCAGCATAATTTATGCGAACTCAGACCAATAATTAGAACAGCTAATTAGCTATTGGTATGTTATTTTATAATAATCTATGAAGTAAGATAACAGAAACAATACACAAAATTCTTGTTTGGTAATAAGGAGTTTGGTTTCTCTAGCCTAGAAGTGATCATTAATTTTCCTGTGTTTTGATTTAGTGTTTGTGTTAATATATTCCAGTATGTCTGAGGATATGAAAGTAACACCTGGTGTGCTCTGTGCAAATGTTTCTCTGCTTCAGGAGAAAAGCCAAAGGGGACATGCAGCTAAACCTAGAGCATCATTATAAACAGTCTAGTGGGGATAAATGCCCATACTTTCTAAGGCTAAAAAAAAGGCAAATGAAAATACATGGTTCCTTATATATTTATATATGTGTTAAGACAGTGCAGGGGGTAGTGCAAAAAGAGCATTTATGTGGAGAAGTTTACTTGGTGTCTATTTGAACAGTACAAGGCATTTTACATGCAGATTTTTGTTTACATCTATGTTCAGGCTATGTTTGCAGTTTGTTAGTGGAGACAGTAAGCCCAATTAAAAGAAAAACCCTCTGTGCTCAGGTTTTTAATTTTGCTGATATCCCAAGACTGTCAAAGATAGCAGATCCACTTAGATTTGACTGTGCCAGCATTGAGCTTTGCTAGGCTAGAACAAAAATAAAGCACTCCACTGCCTTTTATTTCCTCAGCTTTGAAACAATTTCTTCTCTCCCTGTGAACAATACTCATCTGCTTACGCAGAACTCAGATCTGGTAACTCACATAGTTAGCTTATTACATATAAAAAAGTTCCAAGTATAACAGAGAGGGCCACTGACCCTAAGACACAAAAACAGAACGTTGTACACACCAAGCCAAGCTGCTGGATTGCTAGGCAAATGTGGCATAACTCAGTCAACTTTAGCAAAGATAGAGTATCTAATTTTTAATTTCAGTATATAAATACATCACTGTCCTTTGAAGATAGCTTTTATTCTATTATGCTTTTGCAAGAGAGGCTGGTAGCTGAATGAGACCCTTTATCAGATGGCATTTCCCACTGGTATAATACCTACAGATGAAAACAAAATTAATCTGGCTCTATCATTCACTTTATTAAACTCATCTTTAAAATGGGAAACTGGAGCCTACCTTTATGTGACAGAAAACCAGAAAGATCTGGTGAGAGTTTCCATCTATCTCACACTCAATAGATAAAAACATTTTCTCTCTTTTGTCCACCGACCCCATGGGCATGTGCTTCCCACTCTTTTAATCTTAAATGCATTATTATGCACCCTTACAAGCATTTCTAGCATTATTAGCATGTGGAAACTAGATTGTATTATATCCAGTGTATCTGTACATTAGCATAGAACCTCTGGCTCGACAAGATGTGGCAAAGCTTCAGCAGGAATTTTCTAGCTCGTGAGGTGAATGTAGTGGTCAGTGGAGCTGAAGCATTAGCTACATCAGCTAATTTACACACTGCCAAATACATTTTTGGAGCTGCACTGGAAGAAAATGAAAATCCTGCTCTCTAACAAGCCTTCCTGAAGGCAGCATGAGAAAATTATTTCATGCACCTTAAGCTCATGAAAGCTCAAATCTCAGCTTTAGGCTGTTCAGACCTGGGATTTTGACTCATGCCCACCTCTATATAAAACCTGAAAATCTAAGAGTTTGGCCTATAACAGGAATACCTGCCACTTCAGGAATGGCAGCTTTTCAAAATAGATTCAAGCATGGTAGCATCTTATGACTTGGTCCCATAATCCAGCCTATATGAAAGAGCCCCCTTGACCACAGCCTTCCCCCCAGGCAAAAATAAATAAATAAATAAGCAAAAAAATATATACACACAAAGCAAAACTAGTCAAGAAAGAATGTGAGAATGGCTACAAAAAGTCAAGTTAGATGTCTGCCTTGCCCAATTAGCATGTCACCAACAGTGGCCAGTGGTTGGTGGGCAACAGAGACGAAAACGTTAGGCAAAAGTGAGTATATAGTCGCACTTCCCAAGCATATATTTCCTCTCATCAACAATCTGTAGGTCAGTGCACTCCTGAACCAAAGCACATTTCTTCCTTTTTGACAGGCCTTGATGTTGCCTACTAAGGACTTCAATAAAAACTTTTTTAAGCCCAGAATTGTCTGTCACCCACAACAATCTACAGCTCTACATTCCATAGCTTAACTATGTGTTGTAAAAAGGGCTTTATCTCACTGTACCCATGCACTATCAAGTCGCTTTGTACATACACCAAAAGTTGACTCCTGATCTCCTATAGATGTGAGTAATGCAAAGAACCCCATTCATTCTTAAGACACTCTGGCTTGGGGACACTTCTGGCTCCAGAAGGCTTTTTGAGAAATGAAATCCCCCAATACTTAAAAGAAGAGAGCCTCGCGGGGATACTCAGCTGATTACCAGGGAGGTTACAATAGCAGATGGGTAACTATGCTCCAAATTCACATGATGCAAAAGCAGAAAGGTTGCTTTGAGCACCTTTCTCACTCTGTACTTCCCACCCAGGCAGGACTTCATAATGTTCAGAAGATAGAGGCACATGAAAGCTTGTTTGAAGCCCCCTACTCACACCTGTTCAACTAAGTCTGTTGGAGGCACACGGAGAGCAATAAGGGAAACACAGCTGCTCCTTCACAGTCTCCAAATGTTAGTCAACGCCACAGGAACGTGCCTGGGGAGAGTGATGTAACTACAGAGGCAACTAACTCATTTCCCCAAAGTCATTTCTAGCCTACACAGCCTCTGGAGAGGCTGGGATGGGAAATGCTACCTAATCCCTGAGGAAATGCACTAGTAGCATTTGGAAAGATTGTGGTTAATTTCCACAGCTACAACTTTCAATGCTCACGTTTCAGCTGCTTGGTCAGAGCCCAAGCTTTTCTACAGAAAAAAACCCCAAGTCATTTCAACTTTTGGGCTCAATAGAAGGTGTTCAAGATGTCCCTTATAGGCTTATAAAGTGACAGACCAAATTTTGAATTGTCTATATATGTGTGCATGAGATGTTACATTTTGGACCTGTTGTGGTTTAAGCTGTAAGTCACGTAGTTCGCTCACTCACTCCCCCCTCTTTTTTCCCCCTGCTCCTGGAGGGATGGGAAGGAGAATTGAAAGAATGCAACTCCCACAGGTTGAGATAAGAACAGTTCGGTAACTAAGGTATAACACAAACCACTG
>JAOEHY010012953.1:10261-25676 GCA_025447955.1 Psilopsiagon aurifrons
TGGAATACCTCTTTGGTCAGTTTGGGTCAGGTGTCCTATCTCTGCTTCCTCCCGGCTTCCCCTCCTCCCTGGCAGAGAGTGAGGCTCAGAAAGTCTTTGGTCAGAGCAAACATTACTGAGCAGCAGCTAAAAGCATCGGTGTTATCATCACTGTTCCCAGGCTGAAAGTCAAAACCACAGCACTACACAAGCTACTAAGAAGGAGAAAAATGACTGCTACTGCTGAACCGAGGACAGGACCACTTTTGGTGCCCTGAGGCAAACAGGCAGGATGGGAGGAGAGCAACTATAGACCCACCCCAGCTCTGTAGCACCATGTACCTTTGCACAATGATCATTGCATGGATCACTTGGTGGCACCTCACCAGTCAGCAACCCACATACTTGTAAGAACTGTAATACCAACCTTACTCTGAGGAAGAGCAGGTCAGAGCTTAGTCAGGTAACCACAAGTTCTGTGATCTATGTGCACTCAGCTCTGTCATCTGTTGTGTGAGACCTGATGTCTATAAATGCACTGCTATTTTTTTAGCCCCCAAACCGAGACTTTCCATGACTGCTTGTGGAAGAGGACTGCAAAGAAGGTATTCAGTGTGATTGGATATATTTTTATTCTACTGAAATGTATGTGCACTTTTATATCTTGCAGTATTTGTTCAGTGTTGGAAACAGCCAATCAAACTGCACATTTGGCTTTATTTTTAAAAGTGCAACCAAAGCCATAAAGCCAAACAAGACAGAACTACAAGGAAAACCAGACAGTTTCTCTCATCTGCTAAGGACCTTCACAGCAAGCTGGTTTACAGTATCTATTCTTCCTCATAACTGTATCCCTTTTCTCTAGGGGATCATTTTAAGCTTTAGAAACTACAGAATCCATCCTAAAGCCATTTTTCCTGAAGGAGTACTTAAATGGAAAAAAACCCTCTTCTCTTGTTAAAGTGTGTAAAATGCTAACCTGATTCTACCAGGCTGAAAGCTGGAGTCCTCACTCAATGAATGCAGAAAGGCAGTGGAGGAGCTTAGTAGCCTGCCCATGTGTTTTACACTGTAAGAAGGGGTCTAAGAAGCCATTTCCTTGTACTTTCCAGAGAATCCTCCTTTTTATTAAAGAAAGCTTTATCTGTTGGGATTAAAACTACAGCCAACTGAAAATCCACTCATAATCTTGAGACAATCCCAAATGGAGCATTTGCAGACACTGTAACTTGACAGTTACTTTGAAAATTTGGTTTTGGTTTTGGTTTGTTTGTTAGCTTTTGTTTTGTTTGAGTTTTCTTTTTTCCCCTCTATGTATAATGCCCTGCCCTGTCTCCTGGTTCCTTTCCATAAAAAACTCAGGATTGCCAACATACCACAAGTGAACCTGTGCTTGAGATATTTCCTGCCTGGTGGGAAGTAGTAAATATGATGAGAGAGAAAAATTGTTCCTGGGAGATTTTCAACCTAATTTTGTAGACTTAAGATATCTGATTGTCCTGGGAACTCTGCCTTTGCAGCTCCCATTCATTTCAGTAGCAGGTGTCTAAATATTTCTCATGCCCAGAGGTTCACATATTTGTAGGAGGATGTAGATAAGGTTTGGGTAAGTATATAGCAATTCTCAGGTTAAACAAAGCAGAACTCCTTGCCTCTTGCTTTTCCCCTACTGCTACTTACTGTCAAATATTAAACTTGCAGGTGACAAGGATGTGCCAAACTGATTTGAGAAAGAAACAGAGGATGGTTTCCATTTCCAAAAGAACAGTGCCCTCTGTATAGGGTGTGGAGTGTAATTTTTAACTCTCTTTAATGGGTGCACTGTAATATCTTCACTCAGCTTCTTAAATTTTGGGAGAAAAGAAGAAGGGAATGAAGGTCATTGACCAAATTGTCAGTTTTCAGAGATTCATTCTCTTATTCTAAGGCATTTCTTTCCTTCCTTCACCACTTTTTGGTTCCTGTAGGACATATTCCAGGACAAACTCGCTGTGATTCATGAGAAAAGAAGCTTGCAAGTCTCAAAAAGTGCATGAGTCATACTTCCAATGAGACCTCTTGCTACTAATGTAGTGCAGCAATTTTAAAACAACTATGGTAAGGGGGATTGTGACACAAGTTTTCTTTGAAAGTATAATTGCTGCTTTGCTTGTGACACACACACAAAAACCCAAAACTTATATCTTAGTTTGCAACTGGTGTCTTCCACTGAGCAAATAGCACCTTAATGACTTAGCTCCTTTGCAAGGAAATGCACACATGCGTCATCGGGGAGGTCTGTCCCCTACTGCTGGCTGTGGCCTCAGTCAGAGGCACAGCCTATGGATTGCACAACCAAGTTGAGCAAAGGGTGTTTAGCTGCAGCCACAGTACAGCAGATGCTCAATCTGAGATTACTGTATTTAACTTAAGGAGCTGTCGGTGATAGTCGGTCCGAGTGGGAAGATGAGGTCTTTTTTTGCTTTCTCTCCAGCAGAACACGACACTCATGTCCATCTCCTCTATGAATTGTCCGGTTACAGCCTTTGGCATGTCGGGACTAAAGGGCATGTCCTTAACATTTCTGAGAGCAAAATATTGCAGCTTCTCTCCTATAGAGGATTAAATTGCAGCTTCAAAATTTGATTCATAAAGTGAGCATTACCTCTCTGCCTATATACATACCCATTATCCAAGGGGACCCTGGGCATGTTGCAGCCATTTATTTCTGACATGCTAAATGATCTGAGAAGGATTTTGTTTAATTGAGTTTGGTTCCTTTCTATTTAGTTAGTTGTTTTCCTTATATCACTTAAGAAAATCTTAAGAAAGACTATCATTAAAATGCACATTCTAGCACTACTGGACTTGGTAACAGAGGTAGTGTGAGAAGATGGTTTTGATAGATGTGAAAGCTAATATTTCTATGGTTTTGAATTTTAAAAAATCATAATCCCTTGAAGCTTGTCTGAGATATGTAAGGGCTACATTTTGACTTTTTGCTTATACTCTTTTTTCTTTTTTTCCCCTGGTGATTTTCTTCCTTTTTTTTAACTTTTTAAAAGTGTTGATACATATTAGTGATATATTAATGCATAACCAGATAGGCTAATTGGAATAATAAAATAACACTGATGAGGTAAAATGCTTCAAAAAGTGGCATTAATATTTGTGGTTTAGATCTGGATCTAGAATAGTGTCTATCCAGATTCCTTTTTTATCTATTCACTGCCTGACTTGCTTTCCCACTTCATTAAGAAGTTCTTTAACTTGCATTTAGTAACTAGAATCAGGCACTAAGGATCATCTAATAGAGGTGTTGTTAGAGTTTTGCAGTTCATGTTCTTGCCCATAAGTCTCACATTGCCAATTTTCTCTGAACTCTGTGAGATAACTCTGAGATATTACTTATTTTAAAATAAATAGAAAATCATAACATGGGCCATGCTTCTGTGACTCTGAAAGACATGGAAGAGATTTTTGTGCTTTTCTGATATAAAAATGTTCTTCTGACTTATTAGATTTTCTTGCCCTTTAACTTCAGATGTATCTTGAATGTCAAGCTTGATTTTTTCGTGTTTTAGTCATGTGCATTCATTTAGTGAGCTCAAATAATTTTCCAGCCTTTGTGGTGAAATTATTCCTTTTTAAAAGGTGTCCTTTAGACAAATAGCAGTCTCTGTTAACAAGAACCAACAATTTTCAGACAGACCAGCATGGGTTTTTTTCCAAGAAATTTGATTGCCATGGTCTTGACTTCTTCTGAGTTGGACTTTATATCATTTTTAAAGAGGAAGTGTAGATACTGATAGTATATATGAACTTGAGGGTTTTTGCAATGTTCTTAAGATTAGCTGATGGTCTACACGCTGACAGCATTGCTCCTAGAGCAGGTTTTGCCCTGTAGTGTTTTTACCCAGTGGCTAGATCTGTGTCAGATACTCCGTTCAACATTTCAGAGCAAAAAAAATCTTAATTTTCCTCTGCGAAGGATTAATGAGAGTGACTGAGCTTTCGAATACCAAGTTTTTGAGTTTGGTACAGTGTGCAAAATGGCTAAGGGATATAAAATTAAGTGTAAGCTGAAAAAGTGTGTTTTGTGCAGCCTGAAATGTTATTCTGATTTCATTTTACTTTGCTGAAAATAAGTAATAGTGATGGCTGCAATATTATGAATGCAAGTATCTAGTGATGTGGAGTCCCCTTTAAAGAAGGATCTCTTGATGATGCGCTTCTGCTGAACCCCACAGACCTGGCTTTGTTGGATGGACCACTGCAGCCATTCATCTACATTACCACTAGATCAAAATTCACAGTGGTATAAAATGTTGGACTGAGAAATACCAGGTAAATGAGAAAAGGTTGAGGGTAGGGCAAGAATACTTTGGTTTGACAGGGCATGTAAAGGAAATCTTTATTTATAAATTGAGTTATATTTTTCAGCTCTTTCTGCTTATAAAATTTTAGTTTCTTGCCTCATAGTCTTGTCCTACCCCATAAACTGGAAATTCCACAAGGCAATATCTTTCACAGTGCATATGGGTCACCTTTTTGAGCCAGTATTGGCATCAGGTTCACATGGCAACTGTAAGTTTCTGAAAAAATAAATCCCTCTCTCTTCAATGCAAGCAGCAGTTTACTATTGTGATTAAGGGCAACAGAAATATAAATCCAATTTTTATTTAAATCCTACAAATATGATTTTTTTTTGGCAATTGTTTCTGTATTTTTCTGGGGGTTGTAATTTCTAAGTTAAAATATCAGTATTTTCCCTGTATTTCAAAAATAATGTATAACAGCCATTGATAAGGAAAGCAGCAGCAAATCCTGGCATTAGAACCACTGGCACTACATTCATGTTTTGCTGTACAATGTGTTACACCTCTTGGAAACATTCAGCTCTGCCCAAGGACAGTGCAGCAAAGAATTAAAATTCAAGCACTAGAGGCAGTGTCTTTCTTTCCTTCTGAATAAATGAAGGAAAACAGAGAAGAAGTAAAAATACAGAAAACAAAGCAATGGAAGATTTTGCCAGGATTTGTACCAAATATTGCCTTGCTTTGTCAATGCAGCTTTAACTAATAGTTTCTGTTTGAAAATTGCAATGTGTATGAAAATATACGGTACAATATTTTAGTGCAGACGAGCAGTTACTGGTTGAAGTGAATTATTGGCTTCACTGGTATTGCAGATTGTGAGTCAGGGTGGAAGAAGACCCAATCCTTATAGGTCCTGTTATACGTGGGAGCTACCTCACATATACCCACCAAGGAAAACATAGACTTGCTATCTTTCAGCATTTGCGTCACATTAGCAAAATAAATGCAGTTTGTTTGAAAAACATTCTAGAAAATGAAGAGAGGAGAAACAGTTTGTCTTCAATAAATGCAAGGCACAAAGACACCCACATATGTATGACCAAATCAGAACAAACAAATAAATGGCTACAGTATTGTGCAAGGAAAACAGGATCAGCTGAAAGGTGATGCACCAGGGCTAAATCATTTCTCCCCACCCATGTGTGGGGACACCAGAGAAAGAAGAGGGGACGCCCCCAGGGCAGCTGTGAAGGAAGGAGGGGAAAGCCATCTCCTGGCACCCAGATGTGGGGAAGGAGTGGGGGAAAGCATACTGAAGGCAGGATTGCCGGAGAGGGACAGAGAGGCAGAGCTAGCTCAACAGCCTCTGGGGAACTCTGTGCCCTGGCCATGCCTTGCAGCCAGAGTGCCATGGATTTGGCAGGAGACCACTGCTCTCCCCTCCTTGAAAACACCTCTGTCTCCTGTGAGGTGTGACTGGGCCCCAATTGTCCTGAGGCAGCAGTGTTTTCTCTGAAAAGCACATCTTTATTGCTGTACAAATTCATTATAACAAGGGACTTGTGTTCAGACTGAAGGACACACTTATTATTGTCCTGTGGTTTTCAATTAGGAAGTTCACAGCTAACAGTTTTTAAGTACAGTGAATCATGCAAATTTCCATATCACAGCAGCTAATTTATTTGTTTGTTGGGGAATAGCAGGTGCCACATGAATCTGTTTTGAAATGAATGCCAAGAAATGCAGACGATTTTGGTCTGAGCCGTGGGAGGAGGGAGCAGGAGGGACCGGCAGGATAATGAAGCCTTTGCACAGTGCAGGGTGTCTAATGTGGAGTATGAACATGAAATGAGCAGCAGCACACATCTACTATCCAGGGGACTGATCTTGAAGCTCAGCCCTCACTAACGGGGGTTTCTGGCCAGAACTATCATGACTGTGTCTCCAGGTCAGAATGATAAAATCCAGGTGCTTTCTGTATATGATTGCCAGTGACTTCATTCTGTCTTCCACGCACAGTTCCAGCTTTTGCTCCCCAGGCAGTTTTCACTGCTGGTTGCAAACACAAAGATCATTAAGTTACAAGCTGAATTTATTTACCTTTTGCAGCTACATCTGAGAATAGTTGTCTGTTATACCAGATTTTAATTTCAAGCCTGTCTGATGGGTATATAAGATGTGTTCTTACCTGTTCTTGCAACTTCACACAATTATGCTTTGGAATCAGTTCTGCTTGTGAGAGCCGTGAGAGCCATGAGAGCTCAGAGGAAGACTCAGGCAAGAAAGTCATAGCAGAGTGCTGTGCCAGAGTTTTCCAGGACACAGGAGCGTTGTGACTTGAGGCACTGGTGCTGCAGGGCTCAAGGATGGGCAAAACACCCATAGATAGTTCTGCAGAAAATGCACTGGGCTGTGGCAATCACTAGATGCTTGCTGGATGTCAGTGGTACAAAGGCCTGCTCTCCATGGATGAATGTCACTGAGCATTTATACAGATAATCTGCAGCTCATGTGGATGCTCTCATATTGAAGATGTTGCTGTGGTTTTAGCCTCATCTTCATGGAGAAGGAAACCCGGTAGATATTTTGATGGCCTTTTCTAAATGGTCAACACCTTAAGCAAGGGGCTGGGCTCCAGATGCATCTAACAAAATTTAAGGCACCTGAGGCTTTTAAGTGGGCTGTCCTCAGCTATATCATTGGTGAAGGATGCTTCAGAGGTTATGTTTCAACTCAGATCTGGTGCTTTGATTTCTGATCTGGCTATAGATGCCGGCTAGAAATACTGAGCTTCAAATGTGAGAAGATTTGGTGAGATGTCAAAAGCAGGCAGGGGAAGGGATGATCTGTGGCAACTTTCCCACTGGTGGCAGGCTACCAACTCACCTTTATGAGCCCTCTTCTAAGTCATTCTTTTCTATATATATTTTTTCTTTTAAATCAGGATGAACTATGGCTAAACAAGTCTGCAACCTGTGCACCTTGGCTGCTTTATAAGACGAAAGTAGTCTGCCTTATTGTAGTCATCTCTGCAAATGACAGCCCCTAAATGCTTACACAATGAGGCTATAATTTAAACTATAATTCGAATGTAAAAGTGACAAGAGACCTAAGCAGGCTATCCAAGGGAGAGACTGAATTATGTTCTTGATGTTTGAAAGGAGATGAAAGAGTCACTGATAGGGAGAAGCCCATTCGTGGTAATGGCAGCAGAAGAGGAAATTGTTCCTACAACAGGACAGATGAAAGTGGAAGGGGGAAATGCCTACGTAGCTGTGAGAAGGAATTCGTCTGGTTGTGACTGAAAAAGAAAATATGTTGGGAAGAAATAACATGATGAAAGTAACAAAGAGGGAAAGATGATAAACATTATTTTAGTAGCAAAATAGACCACAGGTCAGAAATAAACAGGACGTTAATCAGAGTGCGATAGCACTGCAGAATTTCCTGATGTCTTTCTTCATGCAGGATGGATGCTCGGATCAAGTGCTGGGATTTAATTAAAAACATATTAAACTGAATAACTCCTCTGACTGTCCCACACATGTATTATTTTTTCCTGATTTTTATTTTGTTTAACCATCTAGAGTGGGGAAAAAGCATAGTTCCTGCAATTCAAGGAACCTGACTTGAATTTGATGGTTCCTTTTACAACCTATAAAAATCATATGGCTAATAAAGAGCATTTCTGACCTTTCACATGAAGATCACTTTGACTGCTTCCAACATACTCAGCCCATCTGTCTTCTTCTGGATCTGTACTTCAGCAGAGAAAAAAACCCTAACAGTAATAGGTAACAAAAAATGAAGCTATTTAAACTGTGGAGGAGATAAAAATACTTAAATAGTGTCTTTAGAAGTGGTTTATATTTTTCTGTTTTATGGAATAAACCTCAGACGTCAGTGTTTTCATTCAATGAGACGAAAGCAGAGCATCAGGGCAGACAGGATCTAAAATATCCCAAAAGCTAACATCAAGATGTTGTTTTCTTTTTTCATGCTGATAGCAACTACTCATTCACAAGTGTGAAGTTGTTGTAGCATCACTTGTGTCAGGAATGTCTGCTCCTTTAAAAGAAAAAGATCACAACAGCTCCTCAATTTGGACCATGTTTCTCCGACATAATTTCACATGTTTTTAATAAGAAATAAATAGGTAACAGGAAAAGAATATTTGTTGTGAATTAAGTGATTGCCATGTACTACACTGAGTTCAAATTCTGGCCACGAGCACATTTAATATGTAAATAGTTCTGTTTGTAATCAAAGCCTTATGAAACTCAGCTTCTGGAAGAAAACAAATCCTGCAACTTCCAGCGCTCAGGCAGACCCACTGAAGTCAGTGGAGATATCTTCTTTGTCAAGGTGGACTTTGAATCTTGGTCTTACAACAAACAAAAATTATACACTGGAGTGCTGCTTAAATACCAACAGGTTCTCAGGGGAAAGGAGAGCATGAAAAAGAGGATCAAAAAAGGAGAAGGGGAATGAAAGAACCAGGAGGGGGAGAGAGGGGGGAGGAGGAGAGTGACACAGACTGGAATTGATCTAAAGGATAAATAAAGGTAAAGGGCATGCTTAATGCAGAAGAGAAGGAACTGGGAGAAAAGAGACAGGGGAAGAATGACATGGAAAAATAGCGGGGGGACGGGACAGTAATAGAGAAATGAAGGCTTAAAATAAGACTGAATGGGGGAAATGCTGAGAAGATAGATAGAAGCAATGCTAAGAGGGAAAGAGGAAAAAGACTGGCATAAGTCCTCAGTGACACTGGGAGGAGAGGGGCTTGAAAGAAGCCTCAGCTAAACAATAGAGGGATGCAAGACAGAGGCGCGAGGGGGGCAGCACAGATTAAATGAGAACCAAATGTAACCGTAACAAAGGCTCTGAGATGTAGGCAATGAAAGCATGTTAACAGGGAACTGTTTTGTGTTTGTATGTGTGCATGTGCGTTTTTGCATACTGTAGAAGATTCTATCTCTCCCCCACCCAAGAAAAGCCATACTGCAACCCAAAACAGTCTCAAAACCCAAAAATGAAGGCCACTCAATGTCATTCTGGGCTTCATTTCCTTTCTTTTTCACTTTCTTTCCTCCTGTAATTTTCAAACAAGCACCTCTGTAGCTGTTGTCCCTCCTTCAAATCCATTTAAAAAATTCTCTCTTGCTGTGATGGCTGAAAAAGATGTGACAATTGGCAGGCTGCTGCTGCGCTGAAACTAGTATTTTTCGTGCTGACCAGTTTTTCAGCTGTTTCCTTGTAATTCCTAGATACCTCTTTGTACTTGCTTATTGTTTTTCTCCCTTGGAAAAGAAGCACTTTAGGATGGGGCTGTCTCTGTGCTTGTGAGCAGCCAGTGAAGAGGAATATTATCTAAGATTCTTTTATTATCTAAGATTCTTTCATAACTGCTGTAAGTCACTTTTGAAAATTTCTGCCTGTGTCTGAGGGATTCAAAATTGGCCTTTTTCTTGGTTGAAAGGTGTATTTAGCTGCAACACCACTTTACTGTTTACACATGCTACATCAGAGCTCACTGAAAAGCCTCCAGACCTGAAGGGAGAATATAGCAGCACCTACACACACTGATGGCTGTAGCTTCTGTTATGTGGGTGCAGCAGGAGTGGCCAAGGGTCTGTGGCACAGGCTTGTTGTGCCAGCACTTCAGGCTCCTCACTTGCTTTCCAGTGACCCAGTGTGGCAGGTGAGCAAGCACACCTCAATGTGAGCTTCTGTTGGGCCAATCCCCCACAGAGCACAGCATGAGCCAAGAGAGCATATGGAAGAGAAGCAAAAGCACACAGATTTGATCTGTGCCTGAAAAGCAGTAAATCCTGCTCCCTTTGTGCCCGTGTTCCTGAGAAGGGAGCAGAATGCAGGAGGGTTCCCCTGGACATGAACCAGCTCTGTTTGAAGAGGGGAAGATTTAACACCTTGATGTACTCTCCACCCATGTAGCTGCCCACTGTCACACACCGTCAACCTGCTCTGCGCTGACCACTGGTTTGTTAGCTGCTCAGCTTTCTTCATCAATGTCTCTCTATCAGTCATCTCTTCTCCTGATGCCTGTGACAGCAGATACACGACACACACAGGACAGCAACGCACCTGTCTGCAATCATAGGTGGGAAAAGTGGCTGTTGGTCCAGCTGGAGAACAAGTCCCTGGAGAGGTCTGTTCTGAGCTGCAGCCTCAACTGCAGCTCAGCACATCCTTCCCTGGGTTTCATGTGTCACAGTTGCTCAGTTTTCTGAGACACAGCACAGAAATACAGCAATACCTACTCTACCTGCTGCTCAGACAGGTGGCACGAGAGCCTCTGAATCTATGTGTAGCAATATGCAATATTTGAAGATGTTTCTTAAATAATGACTGCCACTGATGCTTTGTATAGATTTTTCTTTTTCAAAAAAGAGCTACCGAGGAATCAAACGGGTCACTTGGGACAAGCAGGGGAATACAGAAGAAAAGTAACATTTACAGTGCACCTGAGCAGCTTGTTACACAGAGGGTGACAGAAGCAACAAAAATGTGGAATAGTTGCTAACTCAACAGAAGAACAGATTCCTGGTGTTTGGTTAGATTTTTATTCTGATTTTCTATTTTACTATAACCAGGGAAAATAAACTCTTGAACTACAAAGTGCAACATATGAGGCAAAGGATGGAGCTGCTGTGAGTAACATACAGTGCTTCAAAGAGCCAGTGCTGCTAAAGGTATTGCTCAGGTACCATGCAATTCACAAATTGAAATAAGCTCAATTTATTCAAGTTTGTGAAGTTTGGATAAAAACCTGCAATGAATTCCAAGCTCTCCTAAATCTATTTGTGGATTCGTTACTCGAAGGCTGAAAGGATGAAGTTCTGCAAGTGGATTTGAATTTCCCAAAGGTCTGAACTGTTCTATGCCAAGACATCCACATTATCGAGTTTTTAAACAAATGACCATTAATGATGATCTTAATGATCACTGACATTGTTCTTGTAGGAGATCCAGGGAAATGTCACCCAGTGCTACTAAGGGGTTAAACACTTCCTTTGCTAAGGCTGCTTGCTGACCTAGTTGAAAGAAAAAAAGCTATAGGTCAGTGAGTGAGAATGTCCTTCATTTAGAACTGCTCAGGAAGATTACAGTAAGTGTGTGGATACTAAGCTAGGAATTAGAGACCATGGAGTGCTGATTTCAGTTCTTTTATGTACAGTCTGTTGGGAGCTGCACTGGCATACACTATTCCAGTAACAGAGGATACATTGCTAAGGCCTGGGGGCTTGAGCATCGCCTGAGTCTTTGACAGGGAACAGGCAGAAGAAAAGATGGGTGGGTCTGATTGGGTAAGTGAAGTCATGACTAAATGATCACACCGGGTAAAGGGAAGAAGAAATCATTAGAAATCTTTAGATTTCTCTCTGTGAAACTTTCTCTTGTTAACCAGCAATAGGAGAAAAGGAGGTGGTGAAGTCAATGTTTAACTTACATATTCAAGGTACATGGAATGGGAGGTTGTATGAAAAAGATCAAATGTGGCAAATGCAGAACATGATCTTATTGTTGGCCTATTAACACAGTTTGGAGCCTTGGAAAATAGCAACAGAGAAGGTCCTAAATCTGCTATTTCTCTTGATGGAGCGGCAGCAAAACAAAGGAAATGCAGATGTTTGGCAGTTGTTGACAGTGGAGATTAGAAATGATGTAATTAAAGCTATATAATTTACCAGCAGCAGTATCTTCAACTTAGCACTGAATGCTCGGCATTCAATGGCAGCTCAGATTACAAGTGACAGCCAGAGTTTTCTTTTAACAATGTTTTAATAACCTGGGTGTTTGAGCTTACAAGTTCCCTGCACCCTGTGTCAGCTGGCTGGCACCTGTTCTCACAAAAGTAATAGAAGCAGTATATTACATTTTGGATCAACAATTGGCTCTTGACAATGTGGCCATGCAAAGCACCACATTCAGCTGCAGCCATACTTCATCTTTCGGAATTAAATTGTGGGAAATACCAGCAGAGAATTTATCTGCAGAGATTTGGGTAGGAGGAGAGAAGAGTGGCTGTGCATTGATTCAAAACTCATGTCACAGGTAGAGATTGTTAAGGCAGGGGCCTAGAAGTGTCTATAAGAAACTGATTGGTGGAGCTGAAACAGCTTTCTGAAGTTCTTCTGGACAAAGCAGAAGACAGGTTGTGAAGGAAATCTTTCTGGAGAAAACCACCTGGAGGCAGATTATTTTCAAATATGGCCTTGAAAATCACTCTAAAATTAAGGGAGCCTGTCATAGCCATAGTGGATTGACTTTAATGCACTGAGACAAGGTCCATCTCCCCTCTGTGCTGACCTGTGCTCCAATGCAATTATCTCTCCAGCTGATTGTACAAGCCTCTTCCTCACAACTGAGAGCTATTTTCATAGATCTCGTTGTTTTAGACAGTCTTAGAAATGATGGCCTATTTCTAATGCAAGAAAGCCCTAGCAGTGGCTTCGCTACTAATGGACTGTAATTACAGGATTGATCCCAGATCTCTGGCAATATGAACCCTTCTGTGTTTGCTAAGGCAACAACAGCAGCATAAATCAATGGTCTGCCACCACAGGCTTCAGAGGATTCAGGGTGAAGAGACCTTGGTATACACACAGTAAGGTTTGGTAAATGGGGAGAACACATACCTGATTAGCATAGTGTCATTAGCTTATCTTCATGGACATAGGAAAGATTTTCTTTCTACTGTTCTTCATTTAACAGCTAGCAAGAAACTGATCATTTTCAAAATGGGCTTTTACACTTGAGAGTGGCTCTATCTGTATTAGAGGCAACAGCAGGAGCTGCAGAAGACATAGAACAGATGTTGAACAAGATTCTCCCCTTGGGGGAGATGGATCTCTTTCTTCCGTGAAGATATGGCCCTGGCAAGTTATTGGATAGGAGCAGGGAAACAATCACAGCATGGACACTGGCTTCACAGTCTCTCATGGATAAATTATCTCTAAAATCATGTTAATAAAGAGAAACACTTGTCTGTGGAGCAATAAAGAGGATGCTTTTCAGCATATTCATGAAAAAGTATAGCTACTTCATATTTTTGTATTTGAAAGTCTGACATCTGTTATATTACGAAAATTAAACTTACAAAGGTTAAGAGATCTGATTCTTCTCACTCTGTATGTTCTGCTTGAACACCTTGGTAGCAGTCTCAGCAATTTTTTATCTATGCCTATGCCTGGCCATACACCCCATTTATATGAATTCTGACCCCTAGGGAAACTTGGCTTCCTGGCTTGACTTCAGACTTGCCTCATCACTACAGATGACAAACTGTCATGGCAATCTTGATTCTAGGCTGAAGCCAGTTCCTGTCCCTGAACCTGCCCTGCTCATGTTGCTGCGATGCTTCGGAGCTCTCCTGGTGAGACCTGTGCCCTGCCTGCTTTGCTGTTGTGCTCAGCTGGTGGCTCACCTTTCTTACAGAGCAGTCCATTCCTTTTGTCTGTACAATCAGTTGGTTGTGTCCAGCAAAACCACCTATGTTCTCTAGTTCTCCGTTCATTGATAGTAGTGACATGACAGAGGCAGACATGGTAAGGTCCCATAGCTATCTTATGCAGAATACAAATGTGTCTTTGATAGTTAGCCTCCTGCTTAACAACTTAGGTGATCCAATAACATCCAGTGTACTAAAAATCGTTGTCAGATTCAATTGTTCTGAATGTCTTAGAGGACGATCCCTAATTTAATGATAGAAAAGTGTTTACTTCTTATGGATCAAGAATCTGTGTACACTGCCACATCAATCAAAGAGATGTAAATTAGAGCAGTGGCTCAATTAAACTCCCAGTGAAATGATCCAGTGATTTATCTGAACCTATTGCTGCAACCAGAAGATATTGCTGCTTATTAACAGTGAGAGTAGTTACATCAGGTTTTTCTCTTTTTGGCATCCTATGTGGTCCACATCCAACAATAAAATGTTGCCTGAGGGGCCGGAAAACAACATCCCTGCCATCATGAAGTGTACCCAGAAACTAAAAGGTTGGCTAGGAACTTTATGTGACTTTGCACAATGTGACGTCCATTGGGCCCAGACAGAGCAAGAACAAACAGCCAGAAAAGGAGCCAGATGAAGAAAATGTGAGTCTGGGACTAAGTCATGGTGTTAGTGTCCAGCTGGCCTCATTATTAGCCAGATGGCAGGTTCAATATCAAGCCCTTGGAAGGGTCAGACCAGAAAATTACTAGATATGCCAACTGGATTTGGAAAAAGAGAAGCAAAGAAAAAAAAGAGAAAAAAATCCAGATCTATTGTGTCCATCTGCTGGGCAGATGGACAGCTGTAGAAGGATTTCTCAAAGTCTCATGCAAGTATGATCCAGGGCTAGAGCTACATAATAATTTCTCAGAGTACAGATTACACCAAGATATCTAATCCTTGCACAATACAAAACAATAACGTGTTTTGTAAACATGTTCAAGGCAATCTTTTTCTAGTTCTATTTGATTAGATGCCACTTATCTTCTAGCGCTTGTTTCCATACTCCCATTTGGATGCCTTATTGACTTTGTGAGGTCACGTGATGAGTGCCAGAAGAACCTCAGAAATGTGGAAAATGAGCACCATTTGTTACAACGCATTTTCAACAGTCTCACTGATCTTAATGCCGATCCAGATATCCCTGGAAAATTCTGCAGTGGCCTCCCTAAGATGTGCTTTTAAGTTAATTTGTTATCATTGCTTTGGATAGGAAAAACATGACACATGTCCTTTCCTTAAAATTGTCCAAAGGTCTTGGTAGATACCCATTCCCTGAGTCTTCCTCTGGAAAACCTTCCTTTTTCAATCAGTAGGTCTCTGAATTTAAAGTTGTTGTCAATTTTGTGAAATACAGCATCAACATTTTTAATAAAAAGTCTTACAACCTCGTAAACATTGCATTGGACAAGTGCAAGGTCCTATACCTGGGTCAGAGCAATCCCAGGCACAGCTAAAGGCTGGGCAGAGAAGAGATTCAGAGCAGCCCTGCAGAGAAGGACTTGAGGGTGTTGGTCGATGAGAAACTTAACATGAGCTGTCAGTGTGCACTCGCAGCCCAGAAAGCCAACCGTATCCTGGGCTGCATCAAAAGGAGTGTGACCAGCAGGTCGAGGGA
>JAOEHY010012956.1:0-36549 GCA_025447955.1 Psilopsiagon aurifrons
GGGAAGTTTAGATTGGATATAAGGAAGAAATTCTTTACTGGTAGGGTGGTGAGGCACTGGAATGGGTTGCCCAGGGAAGTTGTAAATGCTGCATCACTGGTGGTGTTCCAGGCCAGAGTGGACACAGCCTTGAGTGATATGGTTTAGTATGAGGTGTCCCTGCCCATGGCAGAGGGGGGTTGGAACTGGATGATCTTAAGGTCCTTTCCAACCTTAACTATTCTGTGATTCTGTGTATGTAGTGTACATAGATACAGACATATATATATGCACATAAGAAATTTTTAAAATATGAATAAAAATGGGAATATTTCTAAGGTTTTTTTTTTTATTATTATTTTGGTTTTTTTTTTTTTTTTAAATAAAATGGTACTTCTGTAATACTTACCTTCCTGTAACCAGGAAAATGTATCAAGGCTTCCTTCCCGCTGGCATTTTCAAGGATTGAGAGGAGGAATTTCAAGCTATGAAATTAATCAGACAGCTGAAAGTTTTAACTTTGATTTCATGATGAAAGAAATTTGAAGAAATCATGCTGGAGTCCGACAATTTATGGGTTTCCAACTGAGTGTATCTACTACCATTTATATTATTATTATTGTTATTTAGTTGCAGAGAATAACATTTTTTTAAAAAATGGATCAGAAATTGCTGATTGTATGGTATTATAAACTGCCTCTATTTGTGTTTTAGGTATCACCTTTGATGGAAGCAGAAGAATTAACTAATGATGTTTTAGGAATCAAAAACATTATTCCCAATAAAGATGATATCTGGGCTACTTTTGAAGTGCTTGAAAATGGTGAACTAGGTTAGTGACCCTTAAATTTATGTATGCTCAGAAAATTTTATAATTTTTATTTTTTAATGCTTAACATAATCAGAAGCTTAATTAAAAGAATTGGTTAAAGGTTTATAGAAACAAAATGAAAATTAGCCTTCATGCTATTTTTCTACCTTTGGTTGCTGGCATCTGCATGGTTGCTTTCTACACTTGGCCAGAAATAGTATGATGAATTGTTTTGAAATGCTTATAAATTGGGGACTGAAAAAATGTTTTTCATGTTACTCTGCTTCACAGTTCATTGGTCATGAGCTAAAGAAAAGTAGGTCTTCCCAATAAGTCTCAAAGAAGAATCTTATTTCTATTAGAATGTCAGCAGTTGATTTTATAAGGAAAAATTTTTTTCAGAAGATAAAATAAGAAAATACATGTAATACTTAAGGGAAAGTATCTTTCTATTATTTATTCAGTAATTTTATGTGTGTAGATGAAAAAGGAGGCATAAGGTGTATAATCCTGTGTATATGGCGAGTGGCAGTATGGTGTATATAGCAGAATTTCAAAACATTTGTTTTGAATATGGCTATGCTGCGAACAAAAGCAAATGTCAGAGGCGCGATATTCATGAACTGTAGAGAGGTTTTAACATAGGTAGTGTTTCAGGTGTGCCAGAGCTTGCATTTTATTGTTAGAGCTACTTACTATGAAGTAATACAGGTTTTTTGTACATATTTATTTTTATTTATTTTTCATGTTTATATGTATAATCACTGTTATATGATTTTTGAACAATACATGAAGAATATGCTTTTAGTAAAAAGCATTAGCTATTTGTACTTCATATTAGAGCTGCTGTTCTTACTTATTTTCATGTCTCAGTAGTGGACTGTGGGCTATTTCTGTAGTGAAGGTACCTGTTTCCAAGTTAAGAAGAAAAAAAGTTTTTAAAAAATTGAGAAAACTAAGATTGCTAAACATTACAAGTTTGTTTGAATAGTTTTGTGGTACTTTATTTTCAGATGTGTTTACAATAATCTCTTCAGATTTGCTGATAGTCATGATATGCTCAGTCTTGACCTTGGCACTATTGGTAACAAGATTGGAAACGCATTCTCCTTTTTGACGTAAATTAAGTGATCCTGATCTCTGCATCTTGTAGTCTTGGGGTGATGCTGTTTAGAGTTGTAACATAGAGTTCATTTCCACATTCATAGATGCAGGTGTCAACTGACAAAGAGTGCTAGCATCTGTTATCTTCAGAAAAGTCCTGATAACTCCTACAAGTACTCTAGAAATCCTCTTTCTTTTTGACTGAGTAATAGAAAAACTGAAGAGGAAATTTTATTTTCTAAAACTTAAAAAACATTTACAGGGAAATGAAAGCTGAACTAGATTTGGCCAAGAGAACATAAATGCATAAGATAGACCCCCACAGCAGCTTGTTTGGGTGTAACAGTTAGTATTTTAGTTGTCTGAGCTAATGACTATGGGAAATTAGCAATAAAATTAAGCTAAGAGTAAGACATTGCAGCCCTGTATAGGACAATAAATATTGGCAAGGGATTAGAGTGTATCCCATTGAAATGTGGATTTTACAATGCAAAGTAGAAATGGCATACCATTTAAAACCAAAGTAAACAAGCAAAAAGTAAACTAAATAAAACTGTAATTCAGCACCTGTCTCCCGTCGTTAGACTGATGAAATGTGCTACATGGTCGCCTTTCTGGAAGAATCTGTGTGTTAGAACTGAATTAATAATGTTGAAAAGTAAAAATAAGGCATGTAGTAAGAGACACTCAGGGGGGCTGCAGTTGTGCTATGGCTGAATCTAGCAATTTTCAAAAGGCTGAATAACAGAGAAAAATAATCCTGCTAAGTCCTTGGTCCAAATGTTCCTGCGCATTGATTTTATTAGCATTTAACAAACACCATTTAGCATCCCGTAATCTATGGCATTTACAAATAATATGAGATTACAATGTGTCATGACATAAACTAAGTTTGCCTAGTTGCTTCAAATGTATAGTAATGATCAGTGTTTTATTGATAGAAAGGAATATTCTGGTTTTGTTCCTGCTGCAGTCTGGTACCTGTTTATTGCATGGTGTTATTCAGTTAGCTGTGCTCAGTCCTGAAGCTTTATGAGAGTTATTTTACCTTGTAAGGTGTACTGCCCTGAAAATGAACCCTGAGAAGGCAAGAAAATCAGAATTTTAAATTCTCTAAAAAGTGATTTTCTCTTGATAGTTACTGTTGTTTAGGGTGAAAATGACTGGTTTGGGATATTCACCAGCGTATAATGACCTCTTAAAAAGGCTAATTGGATCTATATGTTTACTGCTTGCTGTTCAAAATATTAAAATTGTGATATTAAGAATAAAATAAATTATTTGCATATAGAAAAGTTGAAATAATTGATAATTTAACCTAATGAAGACTATTCAATACCATATGCTTTTACAAAACAGGGTCTATTTTTTTTTAGTAATTTTTGCCTGATGGATCTTTTGTAAATGAGGTGTGTTGCCAGCAAAATAGCTAATGCATTTCAGCATGATGATTTATGTACCACATAATCCATGATGACAGATGGTTTTAAATGTAACTATAAATAAAACAGTAGGTGTTTACTCTGGGAGTGCTGGTGTTCTAGGAAGATATGGTGATTTGCCAGTGTTTCCTACTGTTGATTTGTAAAGTTCTTTTTTTATTCTCTTGTACAAGGACAAGTTGTTTTATCACATTAGATTCCAGAGTTTCCCAAAGTTAGGAAGAAGTTTTGAAAGTTTGACCATTTAAAACAAAAGAGACAGGAGAAATGGTGTTACAAAGTAGGGACTGAGCTGCTGTTTACAGAATGGTTGTGGTGTTAGGTTACTTTGTTTTCATGTCTGGATAATGCAACTTTTCTGTAAATGATATAGCAAGTTTGCAGGTAAGGGTTTTTTGCATCTCAAAACAGTGGTTATTTTTTCTGTCACTTAAGTGTGTTATTTGTGGCTGCTGCTTTCTGAAGCTGTGGTGTTCCAGGTGTTCAGGAAAATATTTTCTGCTAGAATGTATTGCTGGACAGCCGCAAAGCAGCTGTTGACATTTCATATTCATCTGCCTTAGCAGAAATGAAAAATGAGACTCTGGTGGCATACTTTCCCCTCAGTATTCAAGAGACACAGAGCTAGACCGCCAGACTCAATATGGCAGTGTCATACAGGTGTGACTTATCAAGCTCTTCTCAAGGCCAGACCTGTATAAGTTGATATGCCAAAGGGAACTCAGAACGTTTGGAAAAATCTCTCTCTGGAGATAAAATGACACTTGGATCTACTGTTGTAGCCCACAAAGCCATTGTTGCGGCTTCTGTGCTTTCATTAATTATTGTAGGTGCTTGCTGCTGAGCAGGTGAAACTCTTCAGAGGGATGTGTATGTGTGTGTGTGGAGGTGATATATACAGTCTTCCTCTATCCACATCAGTGTTGCCTGGTATACCTCAGGCTGTGTTGCAGTACCTGCCCAGCTCAGTTTTCTACTGGGTCTGGTAATGCAGATTTAGGGACTATTTGCAAGATCTTCAGTATTTTCATGTGGTGTATGAGCTGGGGTTTGTGTGGAGCACCGGATGGACATTCTTATCCCTGCAGTTTTTCAGTTCTATGTAATTGAATCCTGGATCTCCGTGTTTGTCTTTTAGGATGGATGATATCTATCCACAAATGTATGTCTGAGCAAACGAAGCATTAAGTGCACACATACAGTCTATCATGCCTCATTCTATTGGTTCTGTTTTGGTTGAACTTCGGTATGCCCTGTGAAAGTTCGTAACTTTTGTATTTAGTTTGAAAGTTGTTTTTTAACGTCTTTATTTGCAAGTGTTTTCTTACATAAATACAAAAGTCACTGAAAATTTGATTATTCTTGTTTAATTTGATATTTATTATCTGTGCAGACCCTGCCAGCACAGGTGTTGCTGCAGAAAGTCAATGAAGTGAGTAATTGTCTTATTTTGAAAGCAGTGCTTTTCTTCTATAGCTCAAAGTGAACGAGACAGTGTTGTGTATAAGCATATGTAACTTCTAAGGGCATTCAATCTTGGCTTTTGGTTTTGGTTTGTTTGTTTTTTTCAATTTATTTTTTTTCTTCCCGTGTGGCATTTCTCAGAACGTCCTCTGCATTATACAGAGAATGTATTAGAACAAGTTCTTCACTGGAGTTCACTACCAGAACCTGGCACTGCATATCTGATAATAAAGAGGTTTCTAACAGCAGACATCATAAAACTCTACAGTGGTACGTATCTTTTTTAAAACTTAGATATTTCATGTGGGGACATGAGGATGGCAGTTCTTTTATAGCTGTTTCATTGGGGCAAAGTGTCCCAGAACATTTGAATTACTACTACTTTATGAAAGTTACTGGTTTACTGAGGGTTGTGCTGACCTCCTTTTAAAATGTAAAATTCACGGATCTTCTTGTTTCTACAAACTATAAGCTTTTCCGTTTGAACATAGAAGTACAGAGAAATTTCACATTCACTTCAGTGTTTGAAATTCTGTTGTGAAACTTGTGACTGCTGTTTTATCCATAGAGCAATTCTGCTTAGTCCATTCACTGTGCTCTCTCTCTTTGGATTATATATATATCTTGTGTATATATAATTACATTATATATAACCATGTAATTTATATATTAAATAATTTTATATGCTAATAATAGTATCTATTTTATAATCTGATGCCTTCAAGCTACAAAGCTCATTAGAGAGTATGCAGCCTTTAAAAACAATGAGGAATTTAGATCTGACACTTGAAAGGAGATGTAGCTCAAATTTGCAGTGGAAAACTATGATTTACAAGCTGCCCCCATCCTATTTTGTTTTTTTTACATAATACCTGGATTGAAGTCTCCCGTGTAATAATATGTAGCATTCACTTTAAAGGAAGCAGTGGTTTAGAAGTTAGAGATCCAAAAATTGCTATCCTGTTTTTTCAAGCAGCTGAAATCCTGTATGCTATCACTGTAAAACATGTGATGATGGCACACGATGCCTGGTTTATGCCCATCTGATTTTATCGAATGACTTAGTTAAATATGCAGTCTTTTCTTTTTCTTTATTCCCCATCCACAAAGGTATTAATCTCTCCATCTATATATCTCTTTTATCTTAATTGTATGAAATTAAAGTTATGATGTTATTCTTCTGAAAGTATTAGCCTTCTCTCATTATCCTTTATTCCTGTAAAAACATATTCCACAAATACAAATCAACCTTAACAAGTGTTCTGTTCATGACCATTATGTTTGAGTTCCAGTATCTCAAAACGTGTCATAGCAGACAATGAATAGAGAGAAATGGCCTACTTCATTAAAAGCTTGAATATGAACTTCCATCACCTCAGTATGTGTTCAGGAATAATCAGAATATGGGTTTTAAGTACTGTGTGAACCACTGCTCTGAGAAATGCATAAGGATCAGGTTGTGTCAATTTACAAAATGTAGTACTATTTAAAGGGGAAATCTGCCACTTGCTCTTCTCTCCTAATTTCTACATCCATTTCTTCTCCCAACCCATCACACTAATAGTTTGCATCTGTTTATTCAGTTAGTCTGGACACACTGGCTGTTGACTGAATGTTTACATTTACTGTCTGTTTTTTGTGAGTGTACATGTTAAAAATAATCAAACTCATTAAATAAGTTATATTGGTTTTCTTAGTGGTTTGAAGAGAAAGGTCTCTGCCAGTTGCAGAGTTGCAGTGTTGATTTCTGCAAACTCTACATGGTAATCTGGTGTATCACAAAATATTTTCTTGAGGGTGGAATTGCCACTTTAAGAAAGTTTTACATGGTGAACATACTTTATTACTTTTTCTAACTGGATCTTGTAACAAAATAATATCTAAAATCAACACAATTCTACAGTAATTTTATCTTGTTAAAGAGTTCTTGAGTCCACTCTTAGTTTGTAAATTTGCTCGGGAATATTAGCAGTGCTGAGGAGTAATTTCACTAGCTTCACTAGTGTAGATATTAAATGTAGGCAAAGATGCACAGAAAGTCTGCACATTCATCCACATTTTGTAGTTGCAGTTACTGTTTCTAGTCTTGCATCTGTGCACTGTTAAATAAGCAGTTATTTCAGGACAAAAAGATAACGGAGAGTTTTTTATATAAATGTTGTACTTCCATCACTAGATAATACCAGAATGAGAAAAGACACAGAATCAGGTCATTGCTCCTGGTGTTTAAAGGAGAAGCAGTTGTGGCCCTCCATCTTGGAGTACACAAGAAATAATGGCTGTCTTGAACGAAGAAATGGAGACCTTAATATTTCCACTCTTATGCACTCCTCATGTGGGTAGTTCCTTTTTACTGAGTAGCAGGGCTAAGGCTGGATGTCCAACCACTACTATTTGAAGTTTTGTTTTTCAGCAGTGGACTCAGCCTACAAGGATGAACAACTGGGTGGTAGGTGTCTTTTACAGCAAAATTAATAGGCATGTGATCATTTTATGTTCAGTGATTTTTTCTTGGTTCTCTGATTTATGTTAGAATACCACAGACTAAATTATTATATGGCTGACCTTTTTTTTTCCTGTTAATGTTACCTTAAAACTTTCTGTCATAAGTACTTTACTCCTTTTGTTTCCAAGGTCTTCTAGTGATGTTTCAAATAATGTTGATTCAGTTGTGAGCCTAATGGGACAACTCTGTTATCCTCATTTCATCTCGGTAACTTGTTATTGTCTTCCCTGTCAGTGCAGCTTTTCCCATGTTCCTTATACGTAGTGCATTCTCCTTTTTCATAATTGTACTTATTCACATTTTGTCCTTTCTAAACTAGTTTATGTTGTGTAGTATCAAACATTGTATTAAGGTCTAAATGTATATTTTCTGTTGTCTAGAACTCAACTTTCCTTTTCAAGTTAAAAAGGGTTAGTTTTTTGATGTGTTTCTGTAGATTTGTGGTAGGTTTTCCACTTTCCCATATATCATATAATTATGGAATCGTTAGGGTTGGAGATGACCTTGAGATCATCTAATTCCAACCCCCGTGCTGTGAGAAGGGATGCCTCACACTAGACCATGTTGCCCAAGGCTCTGTTGGACCTGGCCTTGAACACTGCTGGGGATGAAGCATTTCACTCGAGGGGTAAAGGAAGTTCTTTACAGTACAGGTGGTGAGGCACTGGAATGGGTTGCTCAGGGAAGTTGTGAATGCTTCATCCCTGGCGGTGTTCAAGGCCAGGCTGGACAGAGCTTTAGGTGACATGGTTTAGTGGGAGGTGTCCCTGCCCATGGTGGTTGGAACTAGGTGATCTTAAGGTCTTTTCCAACCCTAACTGTTCTATGATTCTGTGATTTACCTTCTGTGATTTACTTCTTTAGGCAGCCTGTGCCAGTGCTCCACCACCCTCACAGTAAAGAACTTCTTCCTTATATGTGACCTAAACTTCCCCTGTTTTAGTTTGAACCCATTACCACTTGACCTATCACTATAGTCCTGGATGAAGTCCCTCTTTGGTATCCTTATTGACCCCCACCAGATACTGGAAGGCTGCTGTGAAGTTTCCATGCAGCCTTCTGTTCTCCAGGCTAAACAGCCCCAACTTGCTTAGCCTGTCATTGTGTGGGATGTGTTCTGGCCCCCTTATCATCTTTGTGGCCCTCCTCTTTACTTGCTCCAACAATTCCATGTCCTTCTTATGTTGAGGATACCTGAACTGTACACAGTACTCCAAGTGGGCTGTCATGGGAGCAGTGTTGAGGGGCAGGAGCACCTCCTTCAACCTGCTGGTCATGCTCCTTTTGATGCAGGCCAGGATACATTTGGCTTTCTGGGCTGTGAGCACACAAGCCTGCTTACATTCTGTTTGTTGTCTACCAGCACTCCCAAGTCCTTCTCCACAGGGCTGCTCTGAATTACTTCTCTGCCCAGCTTGTAGCTGTGTCTGCGATTGCCCCAAACCAGGCCAAGACCTTGCACTTGGCCATGTTGAACTTAATGAGGTTGGCATTGGTCCACCTCTCAAGAATGACAAGGTTCCTCTGGATGGCTGGCATTCCTTCCCTCCAGTGTATCAACCAAACCACACAGCTTGGTGTCGTCATCCGACTGTCCATGCTGACAACAAAGATGTTGAACAAGACTGGTCCTAACACCAATCCCTGAGGTACACCACTTGTTACTGATCTCCAACTGGAAATTCAGCCATTGACCTCAACTCTCTGTGTGCAGCCATGCAGCCAGTTCTTCGTCTACTGGGTGGTCCATCCATCAAATGTATGTCTCTCCAACTTAGAGACAAGGATGTCATGTGAGACAGTGTCAAATGCTTTGCACAACTCCAGGTTGATGACTTCAGCTGCTTTGCCCCTATCCATCAGTTCTGTAGCCCCATCATAGAAGGCCACTAATTTGGTCAGGCATAATTTGCCCTTAGTGAAACCATGCTGGCTGTCACCCACCACCTTGTTCTTTTTTATGTGCCCTAACATGGTTTCCAGGAGAATCTGATTCCGATCCTGCCAGGCACAGAGGTGAGGCTGGCTGGTCTGTAGTTCCCTGGGTCATCCATTTTCCGTTTCTTGAAAATGAGGGTTACATTACCCTTTTCCAGTCTTCGGGAACTTCACCTGACTGCTGTGATTTTTTAAGTATAGTGGACAGTGGCTTACAACCTCATTTGCCAGGTCCTTCAGGGCCCATGGATGGATTACATCAGGCCCCATGTCCTTTTGCACTTTCACGTTCCTAAGATGAGCTCAAACTGATCCTCTCCTAAGGTGGGCTGAAGGTCTTCATTTCTCACGTGTTCCTGCATCTGAATTGCAAGACTTGAGTGGTATGGTCAGAGCACTTTCTGGTGAAGTCTGAGGCAAAGAAGTTGTTGAGAACTTCAGCTTTCTCCTAATCCAGGGTAGCCAGTTCTCCTGTTTCCTTCCAGAGAGGAAAGGTCTTTAGTTATTTTCTCTTGACATTTTATTTTATAGCTTTTCATCCTGCATGCAGAAGCAGTCTTTCAAGTGCTTTTCAGAGGGGCAAGGTGTGCATATTATTTTGGTATAAGAGCTACTTGGTACAGTTCAGTAGTATTTCAAGACCCTTTTTCTTCTCCTTACCTGAAGATTTCCCACATTAAAGTTTTTTATTAGTTAGAAAAATGCATATTGACAGTAAAGGGTGTGTGTATATAGGTCCTTTAAATTTTTCTGTTAAAGAGTGGTGTAATTTGAGTTGGAAGTACTGATTTTTGAGAACAGAGGTTATTATTCAGAGGTGTTGTTTGAAACACAGACTTCTAAACCACAGGTAGATCAATGCTGAATGGAGTGAATGCATCTAGTTCTTTGTAGATGCAAAGTTCTAGAAAGGTTTGTGTATTTTTTAGTTTGTAGCAGAAAAAAATATTCTGATTAGGACACATCCCAGTTATTTTAGATTACTTTATGAAATAGTGGATTCTAAAGAATATAGAATATCATCAATTCTGAGGACCATTGTTTTTTCAAGGTCTTTAAATATCAAGTGTTTTATAGATTTATTTAATTTATGGTGGTGTTTTCTACATGAAGTTTTGAATGAGTGTCATGTAGGGAGCTATGTGCAGAAGTTTAAAATCTTGTCATTTGGTACATATGTGGAAGTAGACTACTAGTCTCACAACAACTTGTGATTGTGTGGATAAGAATTCCTACTGTGTTCTGAACATGCAATAAATATGCCTATAGGCAAAGAAGGAACATGTTAGCACTTCTTTTAACTGTGCATCTCTATTCATGTTTATAATTGAGATAATCCAAATAACTTCTTATTTTAATTGTTGAAGTGTGTTGATTCTGGATTCAGGTTCTGTCTTAAAGCTAATGAAAATACTGGGAAATATTCTTTTGAGATTTTTTTTGGTTCACAGCAAGTATGCTGATTAGAATGTACTTGGTTTTATTTAATAAAGACATTTATCTTCTTCATTTCCATTATATTTTTAAACATAATGGTTTTCATCATTTCAGTTTGTACTAAGATATATAGCAAGAGGAAATTTGTCTTTCCTGATCAAATGAAAATATATTTTATGTTACTTTTTTTGTTGAATTCTTTGAAACATTTTATTGTTGTTTTTTGAGATTATGTTTTTGGGCAAAGCTGGTAAACTAGTCTAAAAAAAAATCCAAAAAAACAAACAAGTATCAGGCAGAATAGGAAAACCAAAGCTAGCAAGAAGTGGTGGTGCAGTAGTTTATATGTACTAGTAATACTTTTTTGTATTATTTAGAATTTTGAACTGCTAAGGACATACTGAAAAATCTATTCGCTAACACTGAAAACCGGCAGTTGTTCTAGTACTTTTTTAAATAAGAGCTTCTTCAGTACTAAGTTCAATGCTTTATAAAGCTGACTACAAAGTTGTGCTTTGGGTTTGCTTGGCTGTTGTTTTTATGTTGTTGTGTTTTTTTTTTTTTTTGTGGTGGAGATTGTTTTAGTGATTTTTATTAATTTTACCAAACGTATATGTGTTTGTGTTTTGACTCAAACCGAAAAATGTAGACGTACTACAAAGATCTTTAAAGAAAATTTTTGCCTCTCTGAAGCACAGAGATTTAAAGTACCCATGCCACACTTTTGGATTTAAATGTACTTTCTATTCTGAAGGGATTCTGTTAATTAAGTGGTGTTGGTGGACTCTTGCTATGTTATCTTAGAACAGAGAAGCCTTCTTGTCCCATAGTAATTAAAATCATAATCTGTCAATATTTAAGAATACCTTTCTTATTAATGGATAATATATTCATATAAGTATTTTAAGTGTAATGTAGATTTATATATTTATGTATTATTTGTATTTAATATAAAATCAGTGAAATTGTAATTTTAGTTGTTTAATAAGCATTAATATCAGGGGCACTTAAAAATAGTGTTGTGAAATCTTCTAACAAAGTGCTTTTTTATTTTCTTCATAGAGAAAAATGAGAAAGGTTGTGTGAAAGCAGGCAATCTGAAGTATAAAGAAGAACCATCAAAACTACTGTCTGGAAACAAATTTCAGGAACGTTATTTTGTGTTACGGGAAGGAAACTTGCTTCTTTATAAAGATATGAAGGTACCACAAACAAACTCTTCACCAAACTCACTTAAGCTTTCTTTTTTTCTAGGAGAAAAAGAAACAAAGGCAGCCAAACAGATCAACATTTTAGATAGTAAATGAGATTTTCTGGAGTCTGGGGTTCCAGTGCAAGGTTTTTATCTTATTACTGCACAGATGCTTTAGTAAAAGGAGTTTGTGTCTACTGCTCATTTAGCTATTCTAATTATGCATTACTGTAAGATTTAGAAAAAAAAATAAAGCAGTGTTCAAGAATGCCTACAACTTGTGTGACTAAGCTGTGACTATGTTTTTTGAAAACGTACGATAGAGAGCAGTAATAGAAATAATACGGAACTTAAGTGAGCTGCATGGTGTTTTTTCTTGTTATTTCATACAGAGGCTTTTGAAATTACAAGCTCCGGGTTTCTTGCACATACAAGTGTTGTGACAAAAGAAATTGTAAGAAACAATGATTCTTAATACAGTAGCAAAATCTTCCCCTGCTTTCCAGGAACAGTTTTCAGATGCACTCTCAGTTCTCCAAAAACTAGTGTTGGTAATTAGATAAGCCTCAGAATTCCACTTAATACTTAATGACATGGTGGGTCTTAAATACTTTGTAAGTTTTCCTTTAAGGGTGTTTTTGGATGTATTAAAGTATAAAACTACATATGCATTGTGGACTATGTTTTCATTTTAGTTTTGATAATTTCTTTGTTTGGTTTGATTGTGTTGTTAGCTTTTTTTAAAAAAAAGAAAAAAGCTCTTAAAGTTTAAAGTGTGTTTATTTTTGCTGACTGCTGATTTTGCCCATCCGACAAATGCAGAGGCGTACTTGCTGGACTTCATAAAATACTTTTCATAAAGACAAATCAGTTGCTCAAGTAAGCTAAAGCAAAAGAAGTACTGCGTTTTCCTGTGACAGGGTGGATACCTTAATTAGAACGACCCCAGAATGTCAAAAATAGCATTTTATAATCTAGTGCGAAAACTCAAATTGGCGGATATGTGAGAATAAATGAATGTGCTCATCAAACCTTAATTAGTATCTTAGAGTTTGTGATAGGATTGTTGCACTGCTTTAAGATCCACTTTTTTATCCCATCTTGATTTACAAAAAGTTAAATTCTCTAACTCAGATGGAATTTTGAACGCTATTACTTTTAAATGACTTTTCACTTGTTTTTGAAAAAAAGCAGTTTGAAATAACATTCTGATAAAATAGTGTATATCCATTTGTTTAATTTTCTTTTGAGAGAGGTTCATCTTTCACTAATAATTTTGGTTTCATTTTAGTCAGAAATGAATAGTAGGAAAGCTTGACATTGCAGATGGAAAACTGTATTTAATAAGACTTCATTTATTAATTTATAAATTCTCATGAGCAACATATTAAGTTTGTGTATGCAGATGGAAATACATTCTGTTAAGAGTTTCTCTTGTTCAAGAGCAATTATCAAAAAAGTGAAACATTTCTGTGATACTGTATTTTAAGTTACAATAATGTGCTAATTGATTATGCATACCACTGCAGTGTACTGTTGTTAAGAAATACGCTCACACGCAGTCGAATAGCTTCCGTAAGATACGTTTTTGTGCTAAGCATACTCTTGTTTTACTAAATACTATGTTTTATAGGGGTGTTCTTTCAACCTGGCAGTACCCTTGCTTTGAGCAGGAGGTTACATAAGAATACTGACCAGAAAATTGTAGTGTGTTTTTTCTGATTCATTTTCGATTCGTTTTCGATTTCGTTTTCACATATGATTATGCCATCTCAGATTCTGTTGCTTTTTTCCCACACTGGAGTGTTGGAGATTGAAAGCTGTAGAGGGAGAAATTGAGAATCCAGGACAGTTAACACTGGAGTAGCTTTTTGTAACGAGATTGTAAGATTTGTTAAGGTTGGTTTTGTTTTGTTAATTTCTAAATAGAAAACTAAAACACTTGACTGAAATGCACAAAAGTAATGTTAGTGTGTTGTTAGATGTTAGTTGTGGTCTTGTAGTAGAATAGTGCTCATGACAATTTTATTGTTTCCTGTCAGGATTCCATCCTTCAGGAACTTTCAGTTCTCATACCTAGTGCAGGCTTATGTCTGTTGTAGGTTGGCTAAAGGTAGTTTGTTCAAGAAAGAACAAGGAAGGAACCTCCGGAGATCTTTAGTCCAACTTTCTGTTTGCAGCAGAGCTAACAACTGAGGTCAGAGTGGGTTGCTCAGGGCTTAATGCAGTTAAGTCTTGAAAACTCCGTTTTCAATTGCAGTACCTGACTGCCCTCATGGGAAAAAGTATGTCTTCATCTTTAGTCATCTTCCCACAATCAGAAGAGCCTCGTTCAGTCTTCTTGGTAACTTCCCTGTAGGTGTTGAGGGGCTGCTGTTCAGCTTCTCCTCACAGAGCAGGTGCTGCAGCTCCCAGCCAGTTTGGTGGGCTTCTGCTAAACTCATTCCAGATTATTGATTCTCTTTTTGCTATTGAGGGGCGCAAAACTAGTTGCAGATTTCCTTGGGTTGTTAAAAGACTTCATCTGCTTTTTCTTCATCCTGGTTGAGTGATCTGAAGCAAATACTAGCCGCAGTATTGTCCTTCCCATAGAAGAACTTGAACAGAGGGCAACCCTACTCCTCATCTTCCCTGTCTCTCTTCAAAAGCTTGTGCCTAAGTATTGCAGCAGTCCAGCACTGTGAATTGTAACACCGCATCTTTATTATTCCAGCTGTGTTACAGTTTTGTGACTTCATGTGGACCTCATGTTCTTAGAATGCTTCCAGTAATAGTGTTCGGCACAGTTTGTTAATGGGAAAGAGAGAAATTAATGATCTGACAGAAAAAGAGGGGTGAGGGCCCTCATGTCACATTTTCTCTTTTGCACGTTCCTGATAAAATAATTATTTCTCATTTCATTCACAGGCTAGCAAGCCCGAAAAAGTGTTGTCTCTCAATTCCCTGAAGCTTTATCTTGGAGTGAAAAAGAAAATGAAGCCACCAACAAAGTAAGAATAGAAAAGAAAATAGGTTAAGCACTGAATAGCGAGGTACTTACAGTACTGTCAAGTCAGGGGGACATAAAACCTGGTGGGACAAGGAAAAGTCAAGAGGCCAATTGAAGTATGCTGAATTAAATTACCCTCTATAATATTACTTGTGTTGTTTCTATCTCTGTTTTTGTGTTCTATATTAACTCTTCTGTACTAGGAAATTACTTTATTGATTGGCTTTTGTTTATCTTAAGTATATTATCTCTTGTGAATATGTTTGCTGCTGGCTCACTTAGGTTTGTATTGTGTGTCCTGCATTCATTGGTGGACATGACACCTTTACACCAAGAGAAAAAAGAGAGAAAACCAAGTAGTCGTGGTGACAGTTCCTGTTGCTCAGTAAAAGATTTTCCTTTCTCAGGATACTTATTTTGGTATTTATTCTAGCTGAAGACTACAGTGCCCTTTACAAACATCAGTGACTGTCTCTTGAAAAGAGCAGGGAAAAATGACACCTGTTTTTCTCAGATGCTTCCAGTACTTGTTTGGTCAAAGCTTTGGGAACACTGAGATAATATACAGAGGATCCTATCCGAAGGGGATTCTAGGTGGGCTGTAGCCTTTAGACAGATCTGCTTGAACTTTTCCTTTACAACTAGCACATAAAAATGCCCTGAAAAGGTCTGTAAATTTCAAGGCTTAATTGTGTTAGGGAAGAAGTTGGTATTTCTTTTAATTTTGTTGTTGTTTCAAAGCACAGAAATGAGTAGGAGATGAGACCAAAATAGGAGTAGCAGATTATGTAAATGAGTCTTTGCAGGTAGGTTCTTTCCTTGAGGTTTCTTTTCAGCCTACTTTCAAAAGCAGACTTTGCAAAGTCTCTTCAGGATATCCAGTGTCTATTTCTTTCACCTCATTGTGAACCTATACCCCCCCCCCCCTTTTTTTTCCCAATAATTTTAAAATATCTGTAAATTTGTATGATTCCTTTAATTTATAGTGCAAAGCACGCTATGTGACTTCCACACTGTAGTGGACTCTCTGCTGGGCGCCATCTTAGCAGTTTTACTTCCAACAGCTTTCAGAAAGTACAGCCACAACCAAAATGTGGCCAGTAGTTAGCCATCATCTGCAGGGCCCATCTATAGCCCTTAGTCCAGAGCAGATTGTTCTTACCTGTGAATAAACCATGAGGAAATGAGTAAAATCCATCATCAAAACCACAATTTCATTCTAGATTTGCAGTATACATTTAAACCTTGTAATTTCATGCACACACTTAAAAGCACTAGGTAAAGGTAATGAATCTCTGTAGTTTGAGAAATTTGTCCCGGCCTTGAGTTTCTGAAACTAATCTTTGAAATTTTCTTTTTGTTTCAGCTGGGGACTTGCAGTATTTTCTGAAAAGCACCAGTGGTAGGTGCACGTGAAACACGTGATTGGCTTAACTTCAGTGTTTAATATTTGTTGAAATGTTCCATTTCAAAATAAGAATGTTTGGGAAGTAATGGGCATTATTTTGCATGTTGACTTTCTGCAATGTTTTTCTTAATTAAACAGTCTTCATGTTTTGGTAAGCTTTTTGGGTCAGGTGTTTGTCTCCCTTCTGCGGCCATAAAGCAAATTATTTTCAGGAACTTAGAATGGTAGATTTAAAACCTATGCATGTGCTTTAAATGAAGTACATGCATTGTCTTCAAACCAGGGTAAAGTGATAATTTGGATTATTTGTATTTCCTAATGTGGAAGTGTTAACAATAAATACAGAGAGCATTCATAAACGAATGTAAGCACTGTTTGAAGTTGTATAGAAGCCTGTTTAATATGTTTAACTGCAGCAGGAGGTTTTGTTGCTTTTCTTGTTAATTATATATTGAATTCTAGGTATATATGTTGTGATGGACAGGATGCGCAGATGGAGTGGATGATCAGCATTTTTACTACACAGGTACTAATTTGATCAAAGAATTTAACATTTACTGCTGTTTTGAAAATTCCATTAAACAATGATGCACATGTGTTGTGGCTAAGTTATAGATAAATTTGCAATTCTATTAAAATTTCTGGACTACCCAATGAAATAAAACTGCAAGAAGATGGCTTTTTGTCTGTGAAGACTATTTGTAGTGTCATTTTCATATGAAAGCTAAGTGCTTTGAGACTAAAGGAGAAGGAAACTGTCTTTTTTTTTTTTTTTTCAATTTTTCTCTGCTGTGCTGTAGAGAGGCTGGTTAAAGAGAGACAGCTCATTTTCTTTGCAGTAATAATCCTCTTCTAGGTGAAATTCTGGCCATTGACTTAAAGGATGTGTTTGTGCAACACAATGCCCGAGTACTGTTTCTCTGCTCACTAGTTTGGATGCTGGATGCAAACCAGTCATGATAGAAAGGTGTCTTGTTTCAAAATGCAGTGAATGAACCAGCGCTGTTGAAGAGCTATTCCAATACAGCTGTATTCCTCTGGTATCCAGGTTAGGTTAGTTAACACTGACAATTTATTGTGCTGGATAGGAATTATCCTAAACTAAGTAATCTGCTTGCTACTAGATTGTGGGTAAGGAGCGTGTACATTTCAGTGCCATATAATGCATTCTTGCAAATAGAGTTCAATATTTTCATAGGAGGAAACAGGGGTAAGAGAGATGGGAAGAGTTCGAGCTGACAGGAGACTAGGACATGGTTTAAGATTTTTAAAGGATTTTGTGTTGGATTTTTCTTGCCTTTCCTGTGTTGTTCAGTGAACTTTGTGGAATATCACTATGAATAAACATCACTAGGTTTATGATTATGTGTGAGCTTTACATATTACATGATGTGGACTGGAGACAAGGCTGTTGCAATACATATTTTTTAGAGGCTTTCCAAAACAGAATCTGAACCTTCATAGATAGCAGGATGCATGCATTGTAAGAAAGACTTCCAATTTTTGTCTTATTCAGCTCCCTTAACTGAACTATTGTAGTTTCTATGGAAACAGCCGTTGGTCTTGGCATATATCTCGTGGACATAACATGAGCAGTGTCGCAACAAATAGGCTCAGAGGTTATTGATATAGGCTACTTAGAAATAACTCATACAGTCTTGGTAACTGTTGAAGGCCATTTGATCTAAAAACACAGAAAGAGTAATCAATTAGGATTCTGATCAGGTAGTGTTGGATATAGCATACTCCTCTGACTGTATACATAGAAAACAGAGACATGCAGTTCAATGTTAAAGATGTTTTTTCTAACAAAAATAGTTAAATAATTTCATGTGCGTTAAAAATTGCTTTGAATTAATACTGTTGGCTTTTAAAAATTTATTCCAATAAATGAACAGTACAATAAGTTGGCGTTACTAGTGAGCTACATTGAGAGGGTGTTTTGGTTTTGTATTCAGGGTTTTTGTGGGGTTTTTTTGGGGTGGTGTGGTGCTTTTTTGTGGAGTTTGTTGGGTTTGATTTTTTTCTTTTAATCAGCATTCTGAACATAGGTCAATTTGTCAGACTCTGAATTACATGAGAAATTAAGTGCTAACAATGCAGATTTGCTATATTGTTCTTACTACAATCTACTGCTTTAAATATATTTTACCGTATTATTCTCTTCTTGAGAATGCAGTAGCTTTTATTGCTGAAGCTTACAGTAGTAAGGTCTCCTGTCCTGGTTTCAGCAGGGCTAGAGTTTATGGTTGTTTTTTTTTCTTAGTAGCTGGTTGCAGTGCTGCATTTTGGCTTTAGTCTGAGAGCAGTGCTGATCACACACTGATGTTTTAGTTGTTGCTAAGTAGTACCTACCCTGATCAAAAGGACTTCTAAGTTTCCCATGCTCTGCCACTGAGAAGGGACACAAGAAGCCAAGAGGGAGCAGAGATTGGGCACCTGACCCAAACTAGCCAAAGGGATATTCCATACCATGGAGAATCATGCTCAGTCCATAAATGGGGGATGGTTGGCTGGGGGTGGTAGATCACTGCTCGGGATGGGCTGGGCATCGGTCTGGGCATAGTGAGAAGTTGTACTGTGCATCACTGGGGTTTCTTAAGGTTTATTCCTCTCTTCTTTTTTATTTCCCTTTTCATCATCATCATAATTCTTATTAACATATTTTACTTTAGTTATTAAACTGTTTTTATCTAAACATACGGGTTTAACTTTTTTGTGGTTCTTCTCTCCACCTTTTGCAGGTGAGGTAACTGAGCGGCTGTGTGGTACTTAGTTGCTGGCTGGGATTAAAATATGCCATTCCAAATGTTTGGTATCATTCAGCAGCAGACATTATCCCATTTCTAAAACAGAAAGTTCTAAATGTCATCTGAGGTTATTTCTGGTTAGAATTATCAAATTGAGGCTGTCTTTAGGGAAGATAGCTTGTGTTTTACCTTATCTGTTATCATGGTATTTGAACACCTTTATGTTATAGAGACTGGAGGCATCATATTTTGTCAGTGGAATAGCTTAAATTGCAAATTCAGAATTACTGTAAAGCAGGTTTTTGAAGACTTAAGAAATTGACATTTAATGATCCAGTGCAATTAGGAGGGAGATGAAACTGTGTTACTGTGCTCCTCAGTGCTTGAGCAGAGTAAGACTTAATATCAGCAAAAGAACAGTACTATAGTTATCTTTTTATTCCTCCTGTTGTCAGATAATATTCCTCTAGCATAAATAGTGCAGAAGATATAACTCGCAAAGTGTACCTAACACTGTAACTTAGTAGCAAGAGTATTTTTGATACAGAACAGAAAGTTAGCTCAGAGATTACTAATCTTGTACTTCAAGCTGGCAAATACTAAGAGGATTTGTAGGAGGACCAGTGTTCTTTCAGTTATATACAAAAGCATCCTAGAAAGTATGGCTAAAACTCTGTTCTTGAACTCTAGAATAGTTTTGTACAAAATCACTTAATAGCATGCATAGCACACAGTTGGAAGTAATTATTTGATATGAAAATGGACATAATAGTTTTCTTCCAGTTACATCGCTTTTGATCAACTAAAGAGGCACATTGTATTACCATGAGGTGCAATTGAACAGATAGGTCAAAACTATGAATATATACATTTATTATATGGCCTAATACGTTGCTAGTATTTCTGATGTACTTTCCTAGAGTTCTATTCTAAGAAATGTTACAGACAACGAAGAAAAATCAAGCTACTTGACAGGGATAGTTTCCTTAAGCTTACTGAGAATTAAGGGAGACAGTTTCCTTCAGAAGCTGACTTAAAGTTTCTTAATCAGTTTCTGAATTGCAGTTGTTTCTTGTGTCTTGGTCCACAGTAAACTGATTTTGGTTGGCAAGATTTGATAGGGAGCAATACATCCCTACTAGAAGAAAGTACTGCAGGAGGGCCAGGAGACCTCCTTGGATGGATAAGGAGCTGCTGAGGAAGATCTGAAGAAAGAAAAGAGGCTTATAAAAGGTGGAAGGAAGGACAGGCGGCCTAGGAAGAATACACGGATGTTGTCCGGGAAGCTAGGGACAAGGTTATGAAGGCTGAGGGCCACTTAGAATTGAAATTGGCTAGGGATGTTAAGGACAACAGGAAGGGATTCTATAGGTACATTGCAAATAAAAGACAGATAGGGACAACATGGGCCATCTCCAGAAGCTATTGGGAGAACTGGATACCCTGGATTTGGAGAAGGCTGAGGTTCCTAATGACTTCTTTGCCTCAGTCTTTACCAGCAAATGCTCTGACCACACCACCCAAGTCTTGGAAGCCAGATGCAGGGACAGTGAGAATGAAGACCCTGGGCTGACTGTAGGAGAGGATCTGGTTCGAGATCATCTGAGGAACCTGAATATATACAAGTCCATGGGACCTGATGAAATCCATCCATGGGTCCTGAAGGAGCTGGAAAATGATCCATCATATTTGAAAAATCATGGCAGCCAGGTGAAGTTCACGATGACTGGTAAAAGGGAAATATAACCCCCATTTTAAAGAAGGGGAAAATGGATGAGCCGGGGAACTACAGAGCAGTCAGCCTCACCTCTGTGCCTGGCAAAATCCTGGAGCGGATTCTCCTGGAAGGCATGCTGAGGCACATGGAAAACAGCAAGGTGCTTGGTGACAGTCAGCACGGCTTCACTAAGGGGAAATCCTGCCTGACCAATCTGGTGTCCTTCTATGATGGGGCTGTGGAACTGATGGACAGGGGTAGAGCAGTTGATGTCATCTACCTGGACTTGTGCAAAACGTTGGACACTGCCTCACATGACATCCTCAACTCTAAATTCTAGAGACATCAATTTGATAGGTGGACCACTCAGTGGATAAAGAACTGGCTGGATGGCTGCATGCAAGGAGTTGTGCTCAATGGCTCAGTGTCCAGCTGGAAGCCAGTAACAAGTGGTGTCCCTCACAGATTGGTGCTGGGACCGATCTTGTTTAACATCTTTGTTGGTGACACGGACACTGGGACTGAGTGCGCCCTCAGCAAGTTTGGTAATGACACCAAGCTGTGTAGTTTGGTTGATACACTGGAGGGAAGGAATGCCATCCAGAGAGACCTTGACAGGCTTGTGAGGTGGGCTGATGCCAACCTAATGAAGTTCAACCATGACAAGTGCAAGGTCCTACACCTGGGTCTGAGCAATCCCGAGCATAGCTCCAGGCTGGGCAGAGAAGACATTGAGAGCAGCTCTGTGGAGAAGGGCTTGGGTGTGTTGGTTGATGAGAAAATGAGCATGAGCCGGCAGTGTGTGCTCGCAGACCAGAAAGCCAGCTGGGTTGTACCAAAAGGAGTGTGACCAGCAGGTCGAGGGAGGTGATCTTGCCCCTCTACTCTGATCTTATGAGACCTCACTTGGAGTATTGTGTGCAGTTCTGGTGTTTTCAACATAAAAAGGATTCTGGTGTCCTCAACATAAAAAGGACATGGAACTGTTGGAACAAGTCCAAAGGAGGGCCACAAGAATGATCAGGGGACTGGAGCAGCTCCCGTATGAAGATAGGATGAGAAAGTTGGCGCTGTTCAGCCTGGAGAAGAGAAGGCTGAGTGCGGACCTCATAGCAGCCTTCCAGTATCTGAAGGAGGGCCTATAGAGATGCTGGAGACAGACTCTTGATTAGGGACTGTAGTGAGAGGACAAGGGGTAATGGGTTCAAACTTAAATAGGGGAAGTTTAGATTGGATATGAGGAAGAAATTCTTTAGTGTAAGGGTGGTGAGGCACTGGAATGGGTTGCCCAGGGAAGTTGTGAATGCTCCATTTCTGTCCGTGTTCAAGGCCAGGTTGGACATAGCCTTGTCCATCCTTGGGTGATAGGATTTAGTGTGAGGTGTCCCTGCCCATGGCAGGTGGTTTGGAACTAGATTATCTTAAGGTCCTTTCCAACCCTAACTATTCTGTGATTCTGTAATACCTTCTCAGTGTTTCCTTGGAACAAAATGTGAAGCCATTTCCTCTGAGATAACATGCGTTGTTTTTGTAGGTTTAAGCAGTGATTTTCTCCTAAATTATTAGCATAAATTTTTAACACTTGTTTGCAAACTGGGGTAATCTTACTTTCTTTTAGAAACTTTTGTGGGAGTCCTGAAACATGTTTATGTGGATTTTTGAGATTGTGAATGGAGCCAGTGTGTTTTGTTTGATGATATTTTCTATTCTTAGAAGGCCATTTAAATAATAATATGGAGGGAAGATGTTTGCTACGTGAAAATTGTATAAAGACATTTTGGTTCTGTTTACTTAACATCGCTGTGCTTACAAAATATTAGCATAATTTAAAGTACCACAGTCTTCCCCCATCTCCCACAGGAGGAGGACATGGTTTTGTGCAGTAGATGGCTTTTTCTAAGAGTTTTACATACAAAGGGGATTAGTATATTTATGAAAGTCCACACCAAAAATAAGGAATTATTTTGTCCTTCAGCATGCAGATGTATGGCCACCTGCTGGAAAAGCAAGAAAACAGTCTGTAACTAAAAGTCCAAAGATTGGAGGCTTACCACTAATTCCCATTCATCAAGAGAAGACCACTTGTAAAATCAGAGGGAGTTTGGAAGTAAGTGGTGTTTAAACTTTGTGTAGAACTTATAACCACAGTGCTGTACTTTTAAAGATAGTCCAGTAATAATGAACTCTTTAGAATGTTCTTTTAATTGTATTGTCATTAAAGGAGCAGGGCAATTTAATGTAAAAGCACATTGTGACCTAAACTTGTGTCACCTCTTTGGCCGTTCAGTAAATCAGTAGTGGATTGTTACTTGTGTTAGGGGTTTTTTTGAGTAATGATTGTTAATTAGGAGTAAATGGGACTGCGGGGTGGACTAATTCACCTTATTTCCCCCTGAGAAGCAGCAGTGCTAGTTGAGGCACTGCTCTGCTTGGAAAAAATAATGGTAACTAATCTTAATAGAGCAGAGAATAAGTATTGAAACAAAACAGCTTGGTCCTTTCTTTGTATGCAGTATTATTTCTTGCATGTTTTAGAAGATTTTGAAGGGAGGTAGAAATACGGTATATGTTATCACCACTTACAGTGATTTTGGTTAAGGTATGAATTGGTGAAGCTGACTCAGTTCCATAACAAACCAGAAGCAAAGGTAGAAGTAGTGCTTTATCTAAATAGCAAACTCCATCTTTCTTTTGTTCTGCTTTCTTCGAGCATTTCTACTTTGGCTTACAAATGGACTATAATACAGTGTGGATGCAGTTATGGTTTTCCTATTTTGTTTAATTTGTGCTTTTGTTTTAATCTTCTCTCAAAGTTTTTTTGCAGTTCTTTGATAAGTTCCTTCTATCTAATATTTGCATTTTAAAACTGTTTTTTTATGAAAATAAATCACAGGTTTTGTCTTTAAAAAACCTTAATAGCCCTTAGGTATGTTTCTTACCTGTTCTTATGCAGGTACAGTTGACATCTCTAGTAAGTTCTTTGAGATGGCTGCAAATTCAGACATTATAGGAAAAAGGTTTTATTTGATTTTGAGCTTCATGATTTAAAATCCCCAATACCTTATAGTGCAAGAATTTTTTTTATTATTAATATTTTTATTGATAATGTGCAATGTTTCATACACTGCAACTTCGAGAAATTCTGCATTTAAACTTGAAAGTAGATCACAGTCTTCATTATTTCTGCCCTGATTAGATCTAGAGAAGTTTTATGCAAAGGGCATTTGAAATCTTTAGGAAGGTTAACACAAAATTACATGATGGGAAATATAAAAGTAACACATTTTTTACCTGAAAAGCCACAGCTGGAATGAACAGTAAAATATTAGTGGAGAGTAACTATATGATATGGTTTATTAATGAGAAATATTGTACAACAGTAAATTGTAGTCAGTAAAGCAATAGACATCTCTTTGGAGACTCACGCCTCCAGTCTTTCCATGGATTTGTAATACTTCTCTAGAAAGTGAAGAGTTTTAAAGCACTGGAGTATAATAGCAGGAGGAAGCGTTTTCTGAAAGATGCTGGTTTATGAAAAATTGAGGTCTGTTTACAGATCAGTGCGTAAACTCGTAATAGAAATGCGATCTAAAGCTACCCTCATATTGGCAAGAAAAGAGACTGTAAGTTCTCCAAACAGTGAAAAAAGTTGTATCTTTCTGACATGTATATAAGGGGAAAAAAATGCTAAACAAAGATACTCAGAAACTGGGTTCAACATTAAAGTTCTGTGCTGAAGAGTCTATATTGAATGTCTTCTTTGTTTCTCATTATTGGAATTAGTTTTATTGTGTGCTAACAAAATATATAATGCCCAAAGTTTGAAACCACTGTATAACTAAGAATCCTTCTAATAACAAATGGAATCAAAATATTTCCATTATTTCTGCATTACTTGTTGCATGCATGGAGAGTAGAATCATTTAAACAAAATAGAAATATGCTGTATATCTGCAGTAATTCTGTAATTTTGTTTCCAAATACAAAAAAAACTGAGGAATGAGGAAAAAAAAACAAATTTATTTTGCATTGTCAAATACCGTAAGTTATACCTTTGTGGCATTTTGAACAGGGGATAAAGGAGGGTGCAAATAGGTAGAGTTGCTCCATCTTTTTTTGTTGGTGATATGCAGACAAAAAGAAAATGTAGTTAGATGTATATATTATTATCACTGTTCACTATTATTTAAGGGCCTGAAATTTAGAGGCAAACAGCTATTTCTAACTGAAATTGTTGCTTTTTGCAGTAAGGGTTATCAGGAGAAAAGTATGGAGTCCAGTAGCATAATAAATAGCGTGAGGCTAAGGATGGGCAGTGGATCAATTATCAAGAAATAATATTGTTAAAAAACTTTGTGTGGCAGTTCTGATCGCACATCAGATATGTTCTTTTGAACAGTAGAATTTGGCTCCATCAACTGAATATTCTTAAAATACAAATATGTAGGATTTAGGATTCCTTGGTATACTGAATCTGCTTTAAAAGTTCAATATATTGAGTAGTAGTGCGTGTTAAGGGACTACATGTCAATACCCAAGAGTGTTTCAGAAAAGCAGGCAATCCTTAAATGAGTTCTGTATTCAACCTGTTCCTATGCTCATCATATAAAGGGCTCCTGCTATGCCCAGTTTAGCAGGAGAGCTGTGCTGATTTCAGGATAGTTGGTGGGTTTCTTCTCAAAAGATGCAAAATGGAAATGTTATGTAAAAAATTCTGTAAATAGAAGATTGTTGCTCCTGACTGAATTCCACAAGGTATTCATATCTTAGTTTGCTGAGTAACAGTGAATAGCTTGTAGTGTGTTACTTGGTGTACTGAAAAGCAGTGAATGACAATTTATATTTCATGTACTACATCTGTGTTATCGCAGGGAGTCCTTTTATTGTTATTTTATTAATTGAACATGTATCACTGGTGATAATATCACTGTTACCTTGTTCATTCAAAAACATTATTTTCAGTGGAAAGCAATTATTTTAAATGGAAAATTACAGCTTTTTCATTTATTTAGCAGAACAGAACTCCCTACATTCATGAGTCATTGGGACAGTCTGTTGGTTACCTTGAGCTTCTTTTTACTGACTGTAACTAAGATATAAGTAATACGATGAATATATAAATAATGGGATGCTTCTTGCTGGCTTAGGTGATAGTAGGAGGTTCTAAAGTGATAGCAGTTGTTACTGATGGGAGCAGAATTCAAGTCTTCAGGCAAACGAAAATCTGCTACATAGCATGCTGTAGTGGTAACCCATGTGACCCCCAGAACAAAGCAAGAGCCCTGAAATAGTGTGAATGTTGGGTTCTTGGTGCTTTTCTTTCACTGTAAAATACGCTTCTAAATGGCCACACCAGTTGAGAGTTTAGATGTAACATTTTATTTGCCTTTTATTTCCTCCAGCTTAAGAACTTCAAAACAGCCTACCAGTATGAAACAGTGGCATTGCCATCAGTTTATTGTTTTATCTGAGTTTCCAGTATGTTACTTAAAATTCCTAGCCAAAATTTGAAAAAGCAGTCAGTCTTACAATCTATCAGGTAGTACTGAGCAGCTGCTGAAAGTGTGTGATCCTATAAAATAGTCTTCTGTGCATACATGTAGCTCGGTCATTAAGTTATAAAAATAACATTCACAGTTGTCTTTGATTTAAGAATTCTGAGGTTTGAAGAGTATATAGTTCTGCTGTAAAACATTAAAATATCAGATACTGTTATAGGATGAAAAATCAAATTTTAAATTTTTTAAATATTTTTTAAATATTTTTAAAAAGTTACATGCAACTAATGAGCAAAAATTGCAATCTAAATATTACTTAAGCTCGCTTGAATGTGATCTTATTTCTCTTTGCTTGTTTTCTCAGAAGATAGAACTGCAATCTGGGAAAGCAAAATTTGGTGAGCATCATGAAAATGACTTCCTGGAAGAAAGAAAAAAATTGAAAGAAAAAGCTTCTATTGTGGCACAATGTTTGGAACGGAAGGATGGGCAAGTGAGAAATCATGCAAAAGTACATCAGAGCTTGATGTGTGTTGAGGATGTGGGTGCAGTGATGACTGACCTACATCAAAGACCACATAAGGCACTGAAAAAAAATATGAACAAACCAAACAAAACTACTTTGGAATTAGATAAAAAATTACCATCAAATGTGATTCAGGAACTAAATACAGTGCTGCAAAAGAACAGAGGACTTCATGATGAAACCTCCAGTTGACTTCCTGAGTCTGAAGTTTGAAATATACAAATATATGTGTGTGTGTGTGTATGTGTATTTTCCATGCAAAAATAGTCTTTTTTTGATGTCATTTGTACAGGGCACAGGAAATAATTTGTTTGTATGCAGCTGTTGATTTTGTATATGCCTATGCCACATGTTATAATTTAAGATCGAACTGAGACGACTGATTATGCAGAACTCCTGAAATTTGGAAGTTCTCCTGTGCACTGCAATGAAACCTGGGTTGTATCTATTATATTTTATTGCAAATTTGTGTGATATAATAATCCTAAGCACTATCAAAGCTTTTGATCTGTTTATATTTGGTATCATCTTGTAAGTACTGGAGAGATATTTTTGGAAGAAGTCAAGATATACAGTGAAATTTGTACTGTTGGTTTGCAATATAATTGTCTAACACTATAAAAATGAGTAACGTCTGTTTTGAGAAGTCATTTTTGCATGTAATTTTTTATTATTACTATTTAAGAGAAAAATTAGTACTCCTATAGATGTGTGCTCTGACAGAGAGGCATGTGAAAGAATCAAAAGGGAGATGGCTATAGTAGATAAGACCACGTAATTAGTTCTTGTATCTGAAAACTGTGTCTATATGGTATACATCTGATTATGACATCTAAGCAATGAGGAGAGAGAATAGTAAGGATGACAAAAAGCAATCTTTAAAGCAATATCTAATTTAAAAGAGTATGCGACTTGGAAGAGCAACATCATCTGTTTGCTTAACAGGCTTAAGTAATTTTATAAGCAGACCTTGCTTAGCTCTGGGTGAAAAGGGCAGAATTTTCTGTCTCTGGATAGAGCTTGCTTGGTGCTGACAAAGTTCCTAGTGTCTGATGAATATTTAATATTCACATGAGAAATTAATGTCTGTAAGAAAAAATGGTCCCCACACAAGCGTATGTATCCCAAAGGTTCTAAGTCCCTCAATTAAGAAGTGGCAGTTACTAAATGGGTGAGGAAATTAACCCCTCCCTTTGCTGTGAGGACAAAGGTGAGCAGTACGCTGTTTGCAGGGACTAGGAAATGCTTGTGCACAGCTCTTCTGAGTGTGAGGATAGGTCCCAAGGTCTAGAAGACAGCCTCTTTTGCTGCATTCCAAGTATACAGGTAGCAGTTCCTGAACACAGGTGACTACCCTGCAGCTACTCTGGTTCTTAAGCTCATGTTCCTTGCATTTAAAATTAGAATCTGGCTTCAAAACAAAACCTATGTGAACAATGAAATTACTTGGTTTTCTTATATTGTTTTGTGGGTCTCCCCTTCACTTAGCCCATGGGATTGCCTCCTTCCTCTCTTATGACATACCCCAGTTTTTACTTTGTCCTGTAAACAGCTGGATAGGGAAAAGGCATGGCTGTGCTGAGTCTGTTTTCAGGTGTTGCAGATGCTGTCTGATTAAGCAGCAGGACCAACAGAACACAGAGTTAATGAGCTCACACTGCACCTTTCCTTCAGGGGGGCATTAATAACATCTGCTTTATTTTGCTGCTGTCCCCTTTGTGATCTCGTTAGCCAGTCTGCCACAGTTTTTCACCAGCCTTTTAGGAGCTTACTGACACCTTTAGTATTCCTCAAGTTTGATTGGAATTGTCCAGACCTCTTTGTAGGAGGCAATTTTAAACTATTTCTTGTTTATTGGAAATTGTTTTAAATATTCTCTTAATTCCTTAAAAATTAAGAGGAAATATTAAATTTAATTGACATCAATGAGACTTGATTTTTATCAATGGATAGTTTGGGGGATGCTTTATGTTGCTACTGAATTTCTTTGCATACTCACTTATACTACTTTGTATGCTCACTTTCCCCTCTTCTATTTTTGGTAGTCACAGGTGCCTTAACATCTCTCACATCATTTATTTCTGTTCCTGATTGCATTGAACAGCTTAATTGGAAAAAATAATTTGTTTGATTGAAGAAACTAGACAAATTATTCGATAAATCTGGCAACTCTGCTAGGAAGTACAGTGAAAAGATGAAACTCAAGTGCTTTATAGTGTTTTCTGTTTATTCTTCTGGAATGTAGCACAGACAAAGCAAGTTTAGTCTTTCAGATATTGCACTTACCGTATTTGACCAATTGCTGAATCTGAAACAAGTTTGTAGATCTTAATTTTTTCAGTGCACTATCGACTGTTTTGCTGCCTTTAATTTGTAATTGAGCCTTTTCTCATAATTGAGGCCCTGGCTCAAGAAAGCATATAAGCCTGAACTTAAATTGTATTGACTAAAGTCGGTGCTTAGTGTTAATAAGTAGGTTCTTAAATGCTGATTTGAATCGGGGCCAAGTGCCACCAGGAGAAATTACTTCAATTTCTGTCTGAGGCTGGACCTGAATGTACTTCTTGCAGGTGTACTTTTAGTTGCAAATGTTTTTTCAGTATTCAGTTATGATTGCTGTTTTGTTTATCTTTTTACCAAGTTCTTAAAAATGGCATTCACTTTACTGCTGAAAGCCTCATGCATCATTTATGCCCTACACTAATGAATAAATGGAGCCAGTGGAAGGGTTTTGAGCATTGAAGTGAATATGTCTGTGACAAAAGTGTTTTGTGTATTTTTTATTGGATCTAATGTCTACAGAAATACTTGTTCTATTTCAAAAGCATATCACAGATAAAGTATTTGTATGGCTTCTATTAAAAGGCCCTAAAAATCAAGTAAAAAGAAAAAAAAAAAAGATGTTTATTAAAATATTTTGAAATTTGGTTTTGTATGTGTATATCCACAAATACACTTACAAATGTGTGTATGTGCATACAGTTATGTGCACATCCAGAGAGATACTGAAGGATGACAGTGTTAATCCAAGGAAAATTTATTTGGGAAAGTAAAACTTAAACTTGCAATGAATTGTTTGAAATAGGTATCAAAATCTTGGACCAATTATCTGACATATGATTATTGCACTACACGTTTCAGATTGGTTTAAGACCAGCAGAAAAAATCTTGGTTTGTTGCGGTACCTTAATGGCTATAGATCTTTCATTGTTCCTGTGTCATGTTGTAGATTGGTAGAGGAAATGTCGTTTTCAGAGAATAAATTATAATTATTTCAATAAATGCTATTTCTCTAAAATAGGCAATGGATTTTTTTTCCCCCCCCAGTAAAAAATAAAAATGTTAAAGTTTGGGGGTTTTGATGTTAGAGTTTGGGGGTTTTGTTTTGCTTTTTAAAAAAGACTTCTGTAGGTCTTTCTGTGTAAGAGCTATTGAGTAACCTGGCGTTTACTTCCTCATCTTTAAAAGGAAATTAAATGAGGTAGAGGTATTTTATATATGGGCTTATAACAGTGGGAAGACTAGAATTAAAATCTCAGTAAATCTCAAGTTCATTGTTACTTTGTTAGACTTCTGCAACCATCATATATGTAAAGCTGGCATGTAAGCATTGTTTGTACTAATTGTTTTAACATGATGCCTGTTTTCTGTTTGTGTAGGGTTTTTCACATATGTTAGGATGGGGGAGGGAAACAAGCCAAAACCCCAAGAAAAATATGAGCTAGAAACCTTTTTTTTTTATTTTCTTGGTTGGGTTTCTTGGGGTTTGGTTTTTTTTTTTTTTTCCATTTAGTTGAACTGAATATTGGTTACGATTTTGGAATTTTTCTTCGAAACAGATCTTTTTCCAAGATATTACGTTGAACTACCAGTTCAGAAGAGCAATTTGAGTAATAGGTTTTGTGCCTTAGCAGAAACTGTGTTAGTGTAGAATCAGTTTCACCAGGTGAGATCTACAAAGTATGTTCATGCAGAGCTTGCCTTTATCGTGTGGCTTGGGTTGAGGCACAGTTTGTGCATTTTAAGGTTTTGCAAACATCCAAGAATCTGTCCAATAGGGAAGGATATCCCAAACGATTTCTTTAGTTAATGTGGAGGGCTTATCTTTGTCACTGATTTCTGTTTCTTAGTTGTGAAAAGCTCTGGGCTGTGTTACGCTTAAAGTGAGTTTTTAGTATGCCACTGGCTCTGTCTGCCAGAGGAATGCCTGCATGGGTTCCACTGTCACATGTGAGGGTAGCTTTGGGCTGCTCTGCATGTGTGTGTTTTTCACAAAGTAGAAATTATGGAATTTTATCTCACTGCTGTGATTCTGATCCCCCCTGGTACAGCACTGGTGCAGTTTGTGTTACTATCAGTGCTGCTAGGTTACTACCAGTTCCATATCTCAAGTTCCAGATTAAGGAATCTGGGAAAATATTTACATGCTCTGCTGGAGATGGTGGTGGTGCCTTCAGGAGTCTGCGGGTGAGGGGTACGTGTCTTACTGGCTGAAGCATTGTTACGAACCTACCCTGTCGTATCTCCATTCAGGTTTTTAAATCTTTTCCAGTGCAAGCTTTTTCAGTGGGAAGTTACCAGTTGTCAGACTCTTGCTGGCACGGCAACTTCATTTGTGCCTGGGACAAAATTGAAACAATTTAAAAAAGTACAGACTCAAGTCCTAGTGAGCATAGCATCCTCGAAAAATATATTTAACTTGGGCTATTTAAGGCAAATCTGTAGTTTCAATAAGTTATATTAGGAAACCTGAAGTATGTATGTGTGGGATAGAAGCAGATTATGTTGATGGATGGATGGAATGTATTCCAAGTTGAATTATTTGAAAAAGTATGCAATTACTTGCAAAGCTGCAGCAAAATTGACTAGGAAGATTCAGAATGCTTAGATATGGTCTATACAATGTCTCTGCTTCTGACCCGTCAAAAATATTCTCTGTGCAGTCAATAAAAGTAGTATTTCTCAAACTGTGGGTTTTGAGGGTAGATTGTTCTCTGTAAAAAAGTCAGGAAGACTTGCAAAGTTCTCTTCATGGTTCACACTAGGTTTGTATATTGTACTGCTTCAATTGCTACTCCAGTGCAAGTGGGTTTCATCTGCAGCTCAGATAAGGGGGAAATCATGCTGAAATACAGTTATTTTGGTTCTTACCACTACCATAGCTTAATTGGCTTTGCTGAAATTTCATAACATTCCTGTTAATGCTTTGCTACTCATGTTTTAATAGAAAATCACGGCAATCTGTGATACTGAAGAGGAAGAAGGAAGTGGATATTAACGCCACAGTTGCAGAAGGCAGTTGTGTCTTCCTATGTGCTTGCACTCTTCCATTGCAATTTAGAGGTTTGGCGGGATTTAGTACTTAGCCTTCCTGAGTTTACTTGAGCCCTTCCTGCTTTTAGTTCTAGTGTCATAGACTCTGGTGCATCCTAATCTTTAGGTTGTCTTCCATACCCACTCCCATTCTGCTCATGAGCTTGATGTGGTTTTGTTCTGCTTTTTTTAATTTATGACTCAAACTTTGGCCATACTTTCTGTTTAGATTCCATGAGATCTCCTGACTGCTGACTGTGGGTTGGTTCACATATGGTATGTTCATTATAGTCAAGCCCATTGTGTCAAGCTTTCCTTAACCTTTGTCTTAAATCCTGATAGTGATTTCCTCAGGTTTTCCCTATAAAGAAAGGGATTTCGCTGAACTGGCCAGGAGAGACAGAGGCTTAGGTGTTGACAAATAGATATTACAAACTTCTGTAACCCATATCTATCAATAGCCCTGAAGGTCTTCCTCATATTTACATTTGTAGTCCTCAGCAAATCAGAAGGCAAACTAAAGCAAATGTGCTCTGTGCCTTTTTAAATTATTTTAGCTCAGTGCCGTAATGTTTCTATAATGTGTTGTGCCTTGTAATGAAAAATGCAATTTCTTGCAGATTATACCTTTGGTTATGTATACACTAAAGCCTTTTCTTTCAAAAATCAATTAACATTGGTTTGTCCAGTACTAGCCCAGTTTGTCCAGTTAGACTGCTGTCTAACTAATAGGTTTGAATAAATTGAGGTTTTCTGTACATACGAGTTTTATAACTTGTCATTTTCTCCACTATTTATTTTTCCAATATGTTCCATTTAAAAGCTCATAATGTATTTGTATTTGACTAGTTTTGCTTTATATTTCTATTTAAATTACAACATGATTGAAATATAATTTCTTTAAAGAGGCTTTAGCCACTAGCTGTTAGTTTATTGTGTCTTAGTTGTTTATACTTTTGACTGACGTCCAGCACTTAAGTTTGTTTTCAGGGTCAGTGGTTTTTTTCCTGTCTTTACTCATTCATCTTACACATCGAAACTGTTCAAGCTCAACGGATGATAAGTACAATAAACTGCATATAACAGTCCTAAGGTCTTCTCAGGCTGTTATAGGTAGAACATTTTTCACATGAGGATACCTCACAGACTTTCCTTCCAAGGAAAACCAGGTTACATGGGAGATTACACAACTTTAACGCAGAAGAATATCTTGGAGTCTTGGTTAAATTGCTGAGTGAAACAACAGTAAACTTTATCCATGTCCTGGAGATTGTTTTGTTTAGTTTCCTTTCTGTCACTTTTTGATCTTGTATAGCATAGCTTAGATAGGTAAATGAGTTTTAAGAATGTTTGCATTCTATGAACTAGCGGACAGAAAAATAACTATAAAATATCTGTAAAATGAGAAGAAATCCCCATTGCCTTAAGGAAGTGTCTTTTTTGCTCATAAAATAGCAAAATAGAAGTAAATTCAGATTTTGTTTTTTTCCTGCCAGCTTTTCAAGTTTTCACTAGCTAGAACTTTCTGTGAATTTTCAATGTTAGTAACTGAATTTTATTTAGAAAGCTGATCATTCAAAACTTCAAACTGGATAGAGAAGTTCCTGAATGTAAAAAGGTTTCTAAAGACCTTTTATAGAGGTTTGCTTTCCTACAAAGTAGGAACTTCATGGCAGCATTAACTTGTTTAAAGTTGGCTGAATAGTTGTTTTGGGATAAACATATATCCTGTGATGATTATTTACCTTTTTTTAATATCAGTCGTGGAAAAAAACCTTAAAAGTTTCCCATATATGGCTGAATTAATAAAAAAAGTGCAAAGTTAGGTTATGTAGCATTTAACGCTGGAATTCGTTAAAGCAACCTGGCAGCATTAGGCAAAAAATTGCTATTGAAATGCAACAGCCATGAATATATCTTGCTTACTTGAATAATAAAGCCTTTATTTGTTATGACCAATGATGAGGAAGTAGTTACAGGGAATCTAACGTTTTTGCAGTTAGCAGCTAATGTATCTTCAGGTGAGTCTCTTCTAGCTATCTCCTCTATCTATGAGCTCCTTGGGTTTCAAAAAAGAGCATCAGTTTAGAATTTCAAATGTGCAGCCAGAGATTAATCTTAAATTCTATTAAAAAAGGCTAAAACAAAAATAACCATCCTTCTTCATGTATTTGCATAAGCTTCCTATATTAAATGACTTTTTTTGAGGCATATAATAAAACTGAAGGAGGACATCTGTGCTGAAACAGAAATCAGTTCTCCAATAGGTGAATGCTATTTGCCTTAGAATAGTTCTTTCTCCAACAGGTGGGTTAGGGTGATCAAGCAAATATTTTCAAAGGGCTTGAATCAGGGTCAGAAGTCATTGGCAAGAAATTGCACCTGTGTCTTTCTGACACTCCAAAGATAAATGTTCTCTTCAAGGTTTCACCTTTCTTCTATTTTTTTTTATTATTTCAATTACTATAGAAAGGGCTCAAATGTGTCTCAAGGAAGTAGAATTTAGGAGTTTCTTTGATTCACTTCTAGCTTGTGTACCCCATAGTCCAGACTTACGTCTTGTTGGTACACATCTTCTCATGCATTATGTACTGATTGTTGCTAGTTACCTCTCTGCTGTAGTTTGTGGAAATTTTGGTTTTGGGACTAAAATTCTACTAATTTAGAACTTCTAAAATTTATCTGGTATGCCTAGAACAAACAACTAGGAAAAGAAAGGTGAAAAACCCTGCCCAGTAAAGAGCAACCTCTGAGCACGTGCTCTGGCCTGAACTTGAGGTTTACACTGCTGAGAGTATCCAAAAGCCTATCTTATTTGTAAATGGTCTTTGTTAGGTTTTATTGTCATGCTGGACTTTTTGGTGAAGACTAAGGAAATATATAGCCAAACAACATTTTTGTGGAACTAACCTAATTTCTTTCCTTGATATATTCTGAAATGAGCAGCCACGCTTAAAATGGACAAATTTTATAGTCAGATTTTAGTTAATGTGACAGAGTATTGGGTAAATGCTCTTTTTAGATGTTTATGTTAAACAGAATCTTCCTCTTCACAGGTGCTGGAGATTTCATATAGTTTGGGGTTTTTTTTGACCAATCAAACACTGGAAGTCACACAGCCAAGTGCTGGACCTCTGGCAGAATGCAACCTGTTAGGTTTGAAGGTATGTAACAAAAAAGCAAAAGTTGTTAAATCGTGCAGTCATAGTATCACACATTTGTCACCCATGGGAATATTTTTTTGATAATGCACTTACATCACTTTGGTTTACATTACAAATAAGAAGGTAATTCAAAGATGTTTTACAAATAGACTGACATTTCATGTAAGTTTTCCTTTCAAGAGTTTGTTTTGTCTTTTCAGGCAGACATTGTAATAGACAAGTAGAGCACTCCTGGTTGCCCTAAGCAAAAGCAATGGATAGACACTGGATGTCATTGGCAGTAGATACCGTTGTAAATACCTTGTTCTACTCCACTGCCTGCTTCCTCAGAACCTTTGAAGGTACATTTTTGTTATTTATTAGCTAAAATGTGACCAAATTGTATTCCGTTGCTCCCTTGGTTTTACCTGACACCTCTGATGAGAATCTTCCTTAGCTGTGCCTGTTAGCTGTTCAGAGATGAAAAATAAGTAGTAAAAATCAGAGGCAGGCCAGACACCTTGTCACCTCAAAAATTAAAGTATGTTGCCCATTCTTACAAATGTTTTCAGCACCTTTGCTATTGATGTTCACCCTTCTATTCCCTGAACTGTCATTAGTAAGAACACACAGAAGTGTATCCCATCTTCATGGCCTTACAGGACACTATCATAAAATGACAATTTTTTTTTTTTTTTTTGAGTTATCCCTTCACAATGACCTGTGAAAAAAAATTGCATAGTAAAAAGATACTCCCTATGCAGCTGTATTTATGATTCAGTCTTAAACAATGGGTCAGTTTATATGCTTTGATCGCAAAAATCACTTACTTTCTCCTTTATTATTATTATTATTAGCAAGATTAAATGTCTAGTAGGCCAACAGGAGAAGAGTTCTGAATGCAAGTAAATTTATGTAGCTTTTCCTCTGAGGAAAAAAAAACTCCAACAAACACACCCTCATTAACATTCCTTTTTATATACTCCATTTTCAGACAATAACTTTAGTTTCATCAAGAGGCTAGAGTCCATGTCAATATCTGCTTTAATAACAACTTCTGAACTTCTGTGTACACCAGAAGCTGTTTTCTTTCCCAGAATCAGAACTCTTTGACATAGATTTGTAGAACAAACTTTGATATCTAATTTAAAATTGTTAGTTTAAGTTCTTTTGCAGTCAGTTAAGTTGACAATTGAATGAACCATGAGAAAGCTTTACCATGCACAGTCTAACATACTGTCGTGGTTTAAGCCATAAATCAGCCACGCAGTTTGTTCACTCACTTCCCCCTTTTTTTCTTCCCTCTGCTCCTGGAGGGATGGGAAGGAGAAT